>CAEGAD010084310.1:0-27942 GCA_903067055.1 Poeciliopsis paucimaculata | reverse complement strand
GCGTTGCTATTTCCTGCGAAGTTGCGCATCACACTCCCGAACAGAGAGAAGAAGTGGCTCCTGTCGGCCGCGGATGCGGCTAAATTCGTCCAGGATTTGGGTCAGGTTTAAACAAAAAAATAATAATAATTAAAAAATAAAAAAAAAATCCACGTGGCCTTGGAAATTTAACATTGGTTTCTGGTTTCTTTTCTTTTTTTCAATTGCGTGTTATTTTCTTAAGTCAGTGTGGCTTGTTAGGCCTATTTGTTAGTGAATAATACTGTACTTAAATTACACAGCTTGATCATTTGAAGCTATAAGGAGGTTTAAGGGGTTTTAGTCTAATCTGTTTGTTTTTCCACAATGCAGTGCCTAGGAGCTGAGATTTAGGAATTTAGGATAAAGGAAGTATTAAAATATGCTGATGGCTTTATCAGAGTTCTGGTGCCTGCCTTTTGCAGCACCTTTTTTTTTTTTTTCCCTCTTTTTGTATGTGTGTTTTGCGGGCCCTCCTTATCTGCATGTATTGGTGCTACTCATTACATATGTGCTACAGTTCATAGCTCACTGTCATTTTCATTTTCATATTTATCATACCTAGGGTATTATGTCAAGTACTAATGCCCCATTGGCACCAGGGGATTCTTTAAGATTTGTCAGTTGGAATGTAAAAGGGTTGAACTTTCCTATAAAGCGTAAACAAGTATTTAATCACCTAAAACATTTAAACACAAAAATTGCTTTCTTACAGGAAACACACTTAAAACTTTCAGACCAATTCAGGCTTCGCTGTGGTTGGGTTGGCCAGATGCATCATTCATCATTCACGTAGGGTTGCTATCTTAATACATAAATCTGTTCCCCTTTCTGTGACCAAAGTCATATCAGATCCTAATGGCCGTTATGTTATTGTCCTGGGAAGAATTAGCAGTAGCAATTGGACATTAGTAAACACATATGGTCCAAACTGGGACGATGAGGACTTTTTCAAAAAAAATTTCTTCTCACTTTCTGACCTAAATAATAGCCAGCTCATCCTTGGGGGTGACTTTAACTGCTGCCTTGACCCTTTACTTGACCGTTCCTCAAGCAAGTCATATTCAGTCTCTAAGTCTTCCAAAGTTCTACATACATTTATGCAGCAATATGCAGTCTCAGACATTTGGCGTTATTTTAACCCGAACACCAGAAAATTTTCCTTTTTCTCCCCAGTGCATTCTACTTTCTCTAGAATTGACTTCTTTCTTCTTAATAACAAAATGCTTTCCTCAGTTAGGTCATGTCACTATAATCCCATCGTAATCTCAGACCATTCTCTGTCATCTTGGACCTCTCCCTCCCGGGCAAACCTGCTTCACGGCCTCCGTGGCTCTTTAATTCAGTCATACTCAATGATCCTGTTTTTATCAAATATATGAATGACTGTTTAGATCTGTTTGTCTCCTCTAATGTTACTCCAGACATATCTGCTGCAACAGTTTGGGAGACTTGTAAGGCATATTTACGGGGGGAGATAATAGCTTACTCAGCATATACTAGAAAAACAACCACACAAAAAAGTCTTTCCCTATCTAATGCTATATCTGACCTTCAAACAAAATGCGCAGAGTCCCCCGATCCAGACCTTATAAAAAGCCTGTTGATAAAAAAGGCTGAATTTGACACTCTAGCCTCTGACGCAGCTGCAGCACTATTATTAAAAACCCGTTATGGTTATTATGAGTTTGGTGACAAACCCAGCAAAATTCTTGCTCATCAGATCCGGCAGAGCGCTTCAAACCAGCATATTGCTGAAATTAACACCTCCAATGGGACTTCTATTAATCCACAAATTGTCAACAATCAGTTTAGAGACTTCTATTCTGCTTTATACACCTCAGAGTGTTCACCTGATCAAGCTCATTATGAAAGTTTCTTTGATAGTTTTACTATCCCTACAATTGATCCAGAAACAGCCTCTGATTTAGACAAGCCCTTTACACTCGCTGAGGTCAAGAGTGCTATATTATCAATGCAGAGTGGGAAATGCCCTGGCTTTCCATCAGAATTTTATAAGGTCTTTTCAGACAAACTATCTCCTCTTCTGCTTAACATGCTTAATGAAGCATATGAATTTGGTGTTCTCCCTCTCACAATGCAACAAGCCTCTATCTCGCTTATCCTAAAGAAAGACAAAGGTCCACGAGTCTGCAACAATTACCGGCCAATTTCATTGCTCTGTACAGATGTCAAGATTTTGGCAAAGATGTTGGCAAAACGTCTGGAAGTAATCATGCCCAAAATCATCAACTCTGACCAGACAGGCTTCATTAAAAACAGGCATTCCTTTCATAATATTAGGCGGTTGCTAAATATAATATATTCACCTACATCAGCTGAGACCCCAGAAGTGGTTATCTCGATGGATGCCGAAAAGGCCTTCGACAGAGTAGAATGGTCCTATTTGTTTTACACCTTACGATGTTTTGGGTTTGGCTGTTCCTTTATTTCCTGGATAAAACTGTTATATACTTCTCCATTAGCCAGTGTTCGCACAAATAATGACCACTCAGAATATTTTCAACTAGGCCGTGGAACCCGCCAGGGCTGCCCACTCTCCCCTCTTCTGTTTGCAATTGCTATAGAGCCTTTAGCTGCAGCCCTTAGATCCAGTCCCATGTGCGGCATCACAAGAGGTGGTCTAGTCCATAAAGTCTCTCTATATGCAGATGACCTCTTACTCTTTCTCTCAGACCCAGAGACTTCCATGCCTCTGGCATTAGACCTGCTTGAAAAGTTTGGACAAATATCTGGATATAAACTGAACTTTAATAAAAGTGAATTATTTCCAATTAATGATGCGGCTACAGCCTACCCACTCACTAGTTTACCATTCAAGGTCTCTCTGCAAGGATTTAAGTACTTGGGAATCCATGTAACTAAGAATTATTCACAACTTTTTGTGAATACTCCCTTGCTTGACCAGCTGAACCAGGACCTACAGCGCTGGTCCATGCTGCCACTTTCTTTAGCAGGCAGAATCAGTTGTGTCAAGATGAACGTTTTGCCGAAATTCTTGTACCTTTTTCAGTGTTTGCCAGTATTTATACCAAAAAAATTCTTTAGGAAACTCGATGCTTCAGTTTTTCACTTCATATGTAACAAAAAACCTCCTAGAATACGAAAGAGTATTCTGCAGAAAAGTAAGAAAATGGGAGGGCTTGCCACACCAAATTTCTTATGCTATTATTGGTCTGTTAATATTCATACAATGTTATTCTGGTGCAATGCGAGCTGTGAGACCCCCAAATGGTTAGCAATAGAGGAGGTCTCATGTAGCTCTGGTTCCTTGTACTCCCTTCTATGCCTCCCTCCTGCAAAGTCTCCTGCTTCTTACACTAACAATATAATTGTTAAGAACTGCCTCAGAATATGGGTTCAAATTATGCAACATTTTGGGATCCAGAGAATTCCTCTTTTATCGCCGCTAAATTCTAATCCTCTATTTCCACCTTCACTCATTGATAAGACCTTTTCAGTGTGGAAAAGCCATGGGCTTTTTTCAGTGAAAGATCTATATCCAGATGGTACTTTTGCCTCATTTGCTCAATTATCTTCAAATTTTAACCTACCTGCTGTCCACTTTTTTAGATTTCTACAAGTTAGAGACTTTATTAGTCATCGTTTCTCAGGTTTTCCAATAATTCCTGCCCCCAATATGGTTGATCAACTGCTAGAAATTAGTCCCACTCCAAAGGGTACAATATCAAAAATATACAACCTCTTAATGTCCAATCTGACTCCTGGGCTTGGCCATCTTCAGGCTACTTGGTCTGACGATCTTAACATAGAGATTGATAATGAAATGTGGCAAACTATTCTAGAACGCATTCACACTTCATCAATTTGTGCCCGACACAGAATTGTTCAGTGTAAAGTCGTTCATAGAGTACACTGGTCCAAAAGCAAACTGGCTCGAATCTTTCCGGACGTGGATTCAAGCTGTGAGAAGTGTGGTCTGAGCCCAGCGACTCTCAGTCATATGTTTTGGACCTGTTCCTCCTTATCTCAATTTTGGAAGTCTGTTTTTGACTCACTTTCTGTAATCACCTCAACCACAATACAGCGCTCTCCACTCACTGCTTTATTTGGGGTTCTCCCCAAAAACCAATCACTGTTGCCTCATCATGCTGACCTTGTGGCCTTCCTTACGCTACTGGCTATTTGTGTCATACTGATGCATTGGAAGAATCCTCTCCCACCCACACATTCTATTTGGATTAAAGATGCACTTTCATTCATGAAACTGGAAAAAATCAGGCACACTCTCAAAGGCTCTGAAACCACATTTTTAAGAAGCTGGTCTCCATTTTTGGTCCATATTATGTCTTTGACACTTGATGTGTCCCCATGAGTGGTGCTCCGCTTACTCCCCAGTTGTAATGACTTATACCCTTTAACTAAGTCTTATTACAATTTTAGTAGCCCAGACTACATTAAGTCATTCAGGTGCCCCATTTTAGTTGTTCTCTGTCGAATTTATAGTTTATTTACTTTCTGTTACCTCTGTTTATTTTTTTTTAGTTATCTACTTTTTATCCAAGTACTTATGGAAATAATTGGTGGGTTCTGTCTATGTGCTCTGTTTTATTTTTGGTTCTTGTCTTGTCATGTATTAGTTTGTGCTTATTCTCCAAAGTGCTGTCTCAAATATGACTTGATTGTCTATGTATGTTGTTCATTGTCATGTAGAAAATCTGTAATAAAAAAAAATTAAATAAAATAAAATAAATAAAAAAAGTTTCACTGAATCTTTTCCTGCACAGAAAAATCTGACAGAAACCAGTTCTATCTTCAGATTTACAGATAATATCATTGAATCACATTTATACTTTGATTCAAATTACGTTTTATTAGTATAAAGTTTTCACAAATTATTTAATAAAACATCACTTTAGATTTTTAGTGATTAAGACCCTATTATTACATAAGTTTAGTAGCTCACATTCTTAGTAGAAGAAAAGAAGCGTAAATTGCTGAACAAAACACCTTATTGTTAAACCCAGGACAACTGTCATATCCATAGAGTTATGTGCAGGTTGATGTGTGTGTGTGTGTGTTGCCTGATTACAGTGTGTGTAATCAGAGCAGGTGTGTTTTCTCACAGCTGCTCCTTGTCAGTCCCCATACCTGAGCGACCTCTGCAGTTTGTTTCTGAACCTTCCTAAATCTTGTGTGTTAAAGTCATAATAAAAATAAATCAGGTTAGGTACTTTCAAAGCAGTGTTCTTATTATATGTCATATCTCAGCATTTCATAGCTATATGGTCTCTTGACAACAGGCTCAGGAGCTCAGAAAAAAAGCAAAATGCAGCAGATGACACACAGCAACCTTGTTATTCTGCTGGTTCTGGTCAAACTGAATGGATTGGTTTTGGGGCAGACAGACATTTTGGTAACATTCCTGTCACACAGCCCTGAAGGAGACTTTTTCACCTTTTTTCTTCTGTGGCCACTTCCTGACATGATTTGAAACTGTGTTCCTGTCTGTTGGTGTCTGCAGGTCGACAAGACACAAAAACCCCCAAAGCAATGAACATCGAGCAGCTGATGTGTCTTTAGTTTCAGGATGAGCTGTGAGGCTGAACACAGCAAATTCTCAATAATCCATGCAAACAGAAGTCTACTAGATACTCAAATAACAACCTCATTTATAGTTCTAGGGGGGAAAAAAACGGTTCCAAATGCTGAAAATGCAATGCAATCATGCAGAAAAAAACATACACCGTATTGCTGAGACAGGGCTACAGAGGGAGAGCAGCAGCATGTATCGAACATGTGGTAGTGGACACGTCTATGGAAGCAGATCTTCAATGCTGAGAAGGAAAAACAATGACTTTAGAGAAGTAACTGCTTCTCCAGTCAAACAGCATCAAATCTGAAGTTATCATATTTGGACCTAAAAAGGACGATGTAGACAAGACAAAAAAAAAAGTCAGCACACAACTACTGCTAGAATCTGGACCTTCAGATTCTCATAAAGATGGTTCCAAAGCTGGCCTTCTATCATCTGAAGAACATTTCCAGGATCAGAGGACTAATGTATCTGTATCAGAGAAACTCATCCATGTTTATCTTTAGACGTATTGAATACTGCAGCAGAACCAGAACCAGAAATGGAGAGGCAGCATTCAGCTTCTATGCACCACAAATCTGGAACAAACTTCCAGAAAACTGCAAAACAGCTGAAACACTGAGTTCCTTTAAATCCAGACTAAAAGCCCAGCTGTTTAGAACTTATTTTGATGGATAATAAATGGAACATAAAGAACATACTTTGTGTATGTGCTTGATGATTTGGTGATGGCATTTGACAAAATGTAATGTTTAATGTTTGTTTCATGATTGTTTCATGTATGTATGTTTTCATGGTGAACTGCTTTGTTGCTGTAATGTGCTATATAAAAAAAACTTGACTTGAATAGTGTCTGCCATTCAGTGAAGAGTCATAAGACTATTTTCTCTCATTTTGAAGACAGACTGATTATTATTTAGTGCCAACCTTCACAGCAGTGAACATTCTTGGAAATTCCTCCTGAGAATGGGCTGCATAGAATTAACAAAAACACAGATACAGATGGTGGCCAGCCAATGCTTTTGGTTCTGCAGGATTTTTATGCCTCACAGTTACTGAATCACTGATGAACTCATATTTATATCAAAGCATCTAACAGTAAAATGTGAGTCCATTTGTCCGATAGGCGAAACTGGCCTGAACAGGATCATCAGCTGCATAACGATCCGTCACACAGCAGCAAATTTACAACATAAGGGCTGAAGAAGAGATGAATCAGGGTGTTGGAATGGCCTAGTGAAAGTCCAGCCATCAAGCTGTTATGAAATACTGTGGCTTTAAGATAGCTGTGGATAAATCAACGTCTGAAGAAATAAAATAATGTTATGAAGATATGCTTCACATCCACAAAGATGAGGCTCATCAAGTCATACAGAGAATTATTGCTGCTAAAATGGAATCTATTAACTTCTTGAGTTCAAGTATTAGCTACTGACTAGTTAAATCATAGGATTACTTAGTTCTTCAAATCTGCAACTTAGCAGAATGTTTTTTTTTTAAGTTGTCAGAAGGTTTAGGGGTTAATAAAAATGCAGCCACGGTTCAGGTTTTAAAGCAGTTTTGCTAATAAAAAAATCCAATCTGAGACAATGTCAACATGAAATATTACCTGACATAAAAACATTGTAGATTCAGATCACAGCATCAGGAATTCAAAGCAGAGACATGTGCTTTCTGGATAACGCATGTCATACAGAAAACCCCACCGGACATAAAAGAGGGCCCAGGAGTCCAGGGGGCCAAAGGTCAGGGAAATTCACCTGGCAGGGCATACAGTGTCAGGCCGTCACGTTGGCTGGTGATGGATGAGCGAGCGTCTCCCTACGAGCTTGAGTCTTTCAAAGACACTCAAGATCCTGGTGTCACTGTGTTGGACGCCTAGGAACAACACCGTCCAAGACAAATTACCCCACCTCACCTCCCACACACACACAGACACACACAGACACAGACATCACCACTACAATACGCCTCAGAGATTTCCTCTGACTCTCTTGACATTTCGTAGGCGTCTTGTTATTTCGGCTCTGTTGACTGTTTGCCGTTCTAATTGATGCTCAACAGAAAAATTATGACAGAGAGGAGATTCAGTGTGAATGGAACTGGAAGTAATGTTTTCAGAGTCATCCCAATAATCAACTGGATAGGAAACCAATCAATGTAATCAGCCAAAGTAATATCAGTTATTTACCTGCAGTGGTTCAGTCCTGGTGGATGGACGGATTGACGGATGGATGGTTGGATGGATGGATGGTTGGATTTGCCATTTACTTCCTTAAAATCCCTTCCATAATACAATGGAAAATTGGCACGCTGGCACTCATTTGCAGGTTAAGGGGTTTTAAAGCTGAGGTATGTAAGTTTTATAATAGAAAATAAAAATAAAAACATGTTTTTGTGTATTAAAACCATTCTATTGTAGTTTGAGACAGATAATCTGTGATAAAACGTGTTCTCATTCTTTCAGTGTCCCATACTACAGAAATAAACCTCAGTCATAACCAAGCAATAACAGCCAGGAGGAAGGTTTCAGCATGGTCAATTTCCCTTGTATATACCGCTGAATGCTAAGGCTAGTTAGCATAGCAACCAATGACGGTGGATAAATGTTTTTCTTGTAGCAATAAGTTGTTTCTCTGTCATTAGCACATCTGTTTCTCAGGATCCTGAAGTTTTTTCAAACTGATTGATCTGAAACATTTCCTGGGACTTCACACCATACTCCCCCACACACAACAATATTCTCCAAGCAACACTTTCCCTGGACATCTCACATCTTTCACATCTTTCGGTTAAACCACTGAGGTGACACATGAAGCAAATATTTATCATTTCTTGTGTGAACAGAACTTTGTGTAGCAAAGGTTTGGTTTGTGTAGCATCATAAAAGACAGATTTAAGAGTCCTGCTTCCCAAACATGAATTCTATAAACCATAAAAAAGACATTAGAAAAGAGGAACATGCGTCCAGTTTCCATTTATAATCAAAGTGGAGGTGAGGGTCAGTTAGTGCATTAGGACTTGTTGTGTACAGATTTTTGTGACGGACCTTTCTGTCACTAATGGAACTAAAACTGGCTAAGCTTTTGATCTGTATGGAGGCATCCTGGGAATTTTAATGCACAAGCGGCATCTGCATGAAAACCAGTTATTCACCAAATAAAAATGATCAGACAAAAACCATTTTTGAAGCCTTTTATTCATATGAAATCACCACTTTTGATGACTCATAAGCATGTAACCCTTTTCTTGGTGTAAATCTGTGGGGGACACATATTTAAATGAGTTTCCTTTGTATTTTACTGTCTCCTTTTGGTGATGATGACTGACAATCAAAATAAAAGCTTAAAAGGGCAGGACCATGCAAAATTTACTTTTTTGAGCTTTACATCATGTTATAATAATATTCCATAATCGGAAACAAACCTGGAGTGTTGCTTTGATTCTTTCATGCATGTTTGAGAAGTCTTTTAATCTCCATAGCAACCATTAAGCTGTGCAAAATGCCTGGTTGGACATAGGCCCGCCTTCAAGGACAAAGCTCCTCCTTTGAACTGCAATTTCCAAGCTAATGAGTTTCCTATAATGGTCTCATTATAGATGCTGCTGCTCAGAGCAACACTGTATTTCCTGAACTGAATAATTTCTGCTTAGTCTGTGCATTTCCATACATTTGTGTGTTTTCCCATGAGGGGTTAGGGTAGGTAACTGTTACAGGATCAATAGAGGAGCCATATTGGCTCCTCCAATAGAGGAGCCATATTGGCTCCTCTATTGACATCAATAGAGGGTCAAGAAGGTGGAGCATCAAGAAGGTGGAGCTTCAGAAAGAAAAGGAGTTTTTGAAGCGACAGAGGCCCAATTTCAAGGTGTTAAATCAGGAAATAAAATTTATTTTAAAACAATTGATATATAGAGCATTTATATAACAACTAAAGGTAACATAGCTACTTGATTGTACTATAAAATTGCACTATAGGAAATACAGTGTTGAGAACACGATACTGCCCTTTTAAAGCTAAATATGGTGCAAAGCAACATTTATTAATGTTATTTTTTGACTTTATTCCCATTTTAAAGAAATTAATAAACTGAAACAATAGAAATGTTCAACAATTTTTTTACACAAGAGCAGATCACTTTCTTTAATCATAATTAAGCTCTGACATTCATGTTATTTGATACTCAAATATGCAGGAAAAAGGAATCATTGTTTGCTTAAGCTGTTACTTGGGACTAAATTACTCAGAGTTCAAATCTAATCATCATTGTTGTTCGTCCACTGAAGTAGCTGAACCTGTCTCTTAGGAAAGAACAATAGTAGCACACTTACGGCTGCTTCTTATTTCTCTCTTGTAAATATGGCGTGTCCCAGGTGTTTACATACTCACCGCCATGCAGATGGAAGTCAAGAAGAGCAGTATTACATTTCTGGCAGATTCATTCTTCCTCCCTCTGGGCCACAATAAAACCTGAACACGTGAAAACTGCCTGCTCATTTAAATGGCTGCTTTGTTTTCACTTATGACGAGTCTCTTTGTGCAGAGAGTGTGAAATCAAGCGATTTACCACATAATGTTGCATTCATAAGAGGAGTCTGTTGTGTAGATTAATTAAAAGCTAATTAAACACCACAGTGTAAATAGTGGCTGTGGCTGCGTTAGCTAAAACATTTGGTGGCTGTGGAGTTTACTCAGCCTTACATGAACATGGCTTAATCACAGGAAAACCAATTAAAGTCTTGCAGTTTAAAGGACACCACTTTTTTACAGCAGGTTCACTACTGTTATCTCTAGCTTACCTTAAGCTTACGTTAAATTACTGTTTTTAAATCTTATGAATGCTTTTGATAGCTTCTTAATATTCCATTTATGCTTGTATATAGTTTTAAAGTATAAATACTATAATAAGTAAAAGCGAGGAATTACTTCAGAGGAATAGAAGTTTTTGAAATTTGTTATTTTAAAAGGTTTTCTTCCTGAAAAGAAATGTTGTGTTAAACTGTAAAATCTTCATTTGGCTGTGATTTTACTGTTGTTGAAGTTCAAACTGTTCTCTTTGTATCCAAAATGAAACTCAATCGGTTAACTTAGACGCTCTCTGCTCATAATGTTTCTACAGAACCAGACTGAAATTATGTCAAACTACTGTGTAAGTAGGACTTTGGGTTTTCTTTGTTTTCCGGTTTCTATTCAAACATCCTGAATGTCAGTCAGACTCATTTGTCATTTTTAAAAGATTAAGAAGAACTTTTTTCAGAGTCAGTTTGAAAGTTCAAACTTCTCAGTTTTATTAAAAAGCATCTTTTTTGTACTCACCATGAGTCAAATAAAATGAATGTCTCCAAATACATTTTAATTGACAAACACTGATAGAAGAAAAGGACAAAATGAATACAATGTTCACCCAGCAGTTTCTCTTATGTAAAATATGTAATATGTAATTACATATTTTGCAGCTTCACAAATATTTTTTGTTCTTGCCTTTTTAAGTTCACTGAAAACATCCAATGTGTTTTAATATCAGACAACGATAACCTACGTATACACAAAAAACAATTTTCAAATGAACTACCTTAATCATTTTTCTAAGGTTGGTTCGTTTTCCTCACCAACCTTCTCCTCTGTGGAAAAGTAATTACCAGCAAACCTGAGGCTTGATTCTGACCAACAAGTGGGACAATCGACTTGAGCAATGACCGACTCCTCCAATTGCTGAACTCTACCACCAAAATCCTCTATAGGAAGAACACTCACTCGGAACATGAAACTGAATCCAAACACCTGTATTATACATACATCATGGCAGAGTGCAGTCAGTCACCAATAACTGGAGGGATATGTTACCAGGGCGACGACGCAAAAACTGAACGTTTCTCCAAATCTGATGAAAAGAGACTGAAACTGATTCAGGAAGGCTGACAGGAGGCTGACAGCAGCACTGAATCTCCAACACAGAGTCACTACCAAACAATTTCATAAAAATGCAATAAAATGTTCTTATCATGTTTATCGTTATCACAATATTAACACAAAATATCTTGATGAAATTTAGTCCATATTGTCTGCCTCTATTGAAATATCCCAGAGTTTGATATCCTCAGAATCTGATAGATTTGAAGAACTTTAGGAAACAGAGAGTAAAGATGTAATACAGAATGAAATTAAATCAAAATGTCCTTCAACAGAGTATTCATTTCTAGTTGTTGAAATACTCCCTGTTTTGAAAATGGCTGTATTTTTCAGAAAAACCCTGAATGTTGGACATTGGATCCAAAACAAAGCGTGCTTACCTGCTGAGCAGATGGTCTCCCCTTCTTTCCTCCTTCCCCCCCGGATGCTGCAGGTTGAAACCTGCACTGGCCAGCTCTCCTCAGCCCTGCAGTCTCATGGTCCACCTCCACCCAGATCTACCTCTGGTGGCTGCAGCATCCACACTCTGCTGCAGGGAAATGTTGTGTAAAAACCGACTCTGGTCTTCAAGTAAACATAGCAGAAAAAAGTATATAACTGTATGGTTAATATTTAAAGTCTGTCCCTTTAATGCAGACTGTAAAGTCCTTTTATTCTAGGCAAACAGCACAGGAACAGTGGAGCGGGACTCGTGTTTTCAGCTGCTGTGACTGACAGCTGATCTCGGCAACCCGGTGGGCAATGTGTTTACGTATGCATTGAATGGATCCAGGTGTGTGTGTGTGTGTGAATCATTGTAAAACTTAAGGTTGCAAAGTGAGAGCTGGATGGGTGAACCCAGAACCCCGGGCTGTTTAAGGGAGTTATCCTCTCCAGAGCGGCTCCAGCTGAATCATTCTGATCCGATCAATACACCAGGTACTACACACACTTCGGAAACGCTGCTGGGGGATTGAATCATATGTGATTCAATCCCCCAGTGACTCCTGACTGGATGATTATGTCTGTTTTCACCTCCTACTGGGATTGTTGCAATGCATATTATTCAACTGAATCTCATTTTAGATTGAAAATATTTGTTAATCTTTTTTTTTTCTCCACACAACCTCAAAGAAGTTTGAGCTGCATGTCAAAGATATTCACATTCCTTGAATTTTTGTCAATCAGAGAATTTAATGTGTGAACTGCAGCTGGACTCATTGCATTTTATTAATAGACAACAATGTGTCGTTTTAGATATAAACATGTAATCTTAGGACTGGGCGATATGGCTGACGATATAAGCATTTCATATCAGCATACATTGATAATTACTGATTTGTTTTTTGTTTTAAATATCTGAAATGCTGCCAAACTATGACATAATCTCTCCTATTTTATCCATTTTTCACTCCACATTGCTGTCTTTTCTTTTTAAATGTTTGTGAGGCACAATTTTAAACAGTTTTAAATTGTTGCTGCTTGTTGCTAGGCAACCAAAGCCTGAGTGAGTTATTTGATGCCACCAACCTAGCTTAGTTACCCATGAGAGGTTGAGCAGCTAAACCTTTCCTCTGCATACATCCCTCAGAATGTCGTGCAGTTGTGGATCAGTGAAATTATTGAATATTCTATCAGACATATCTTCTATTAATATTGATCACATCTAACGTGATATATATGGTTATTGATTTATTGTAAAGCTCTACTTAATCTCATATTACACACTGCAGAAGCTCCACCAATGAAGATTTACTCACTTCTGAATTCTTAAAGTTGATCCACATTTTGCTTGATTTATCTGATCCTTTTTTGAATGTTTGGTGGAACTCATAGAGCATAAAACTCTGATCTAAAGATGAGAGCTTACTCCTGTGTGGAAGATATTTAGAATTTTTAATATGCAATTGTGATCCAGTCTGCTGGAGGTGAATGTCTGCAGGTGCTGACCCAGGTCACTAGCTGCGTTTCAAAAACTTTATCAATGTTCAGCTATAAAATAAATAAATAAATAATAATAATAAAAACACAATTCTGCAATTGCAGTGTTTCCATTAAATAAGAAACAATTACAGTCACTTATGAATAACTTTGTGAAAACATACCATACATAAAACTAATGTGAAAACATTTTTTCCATGATCTGCCAACTACTTCCTCTCGTCTTTTTCTTCGTGGTTTGTGTCAACGGCAATATCCAGTTGTTGATCATGTGATTCCTGTGTCATGAAGATGTTTCCATTGCAGTTTTAATAAATAAACAAATTTTGATGCTGCCAAAAAAACAACAAAACAAAAACTCACTTCAATCAAAACTTAAATCAACATTTTTTATTTATTTTTGAAAGATCAAATTGCGTTTTGTACAACTGAATGGTTGCCGTGGTGATTGAAGGATTTCCAATATCAGTCCAGATTGAATTATTAAGGTGACTGCTCAACAAAGTGACCCTGTGTCGGTGGCATTCTTGTTTTTAGAATCGCAGCACAGATGGTTCTTCTTATCTGAGCGTGTGTATGTGTGTGCCGACATGTGGATGGAAGATAAATTAACGTGTCAACCAACAGGCTGGTTGGCCTATTTGTGCACCCTGGCCTTACAGCTAGAGTGAGATTTTCTCCTCAAGCCCCTCTGCTGTCCCATTTACAAATTCCTGCAAGACTCTCAGCCAAATAAACAGCAATCACCTCAGATATAGCAAACATATCTGTACAATAAAAGCTTTTATTTTGTGTGATCAGAGTTAGTTTATCGCCAGAGAAAAGAATACTTTAATTAAGAAATCAATGTGTGCACTGCGCTGTGGAGTGCACTTCACTCCGTGGGCATGCAGCGTATTGAAAGAAAGTGGATCTGACAAAAAAACACCTACGACAGCAAGAAAACTCTCATCCCAGAACTCCTTTGTTTTTCTCAATCATGTAGTTGGAAAACGCAATCGCTCAGAAAGTTGTCTTCACGACAGAGGAGTCAAGGTTTCCTGTTTCCTTTGCAACATCAAAACATGTCCTGCTCCTATAGCTGAGGGAACATTAGAAAAAAAAAGTGCAATAAAAGTAAACACGTACTAAAGCAAAGAGATGGCCAGCCTTGGTGCTGAACTCTGCTGATGTGCTAAAAGAAAGAGAAATCACAACACATTTCCTCTGTTAACCCTTTAAAGTGACAATATTGTGTAAAATTAACTTTTTTAAGCTTTAGATTGTGTTATAATGTTATTCCTTCATCAGTCTTGCTTTGATTCTTTCATGCATGTCTGAGAAATTCTTTAATCTCCATGGCAACCATTTAGTCACGTAAAATGCCTGGTTGGACCTAGCTCTGCCTTCGAGAACAAAGCTCCTCCTCTGAGCTACAATTTTCAAGCTTCAGAGCTTCTGCCTCACAGAGCTCTCCTCCCCAGCGACTCCCACCATCAGCTCCTTGGATCCTCATTTTTAGAACAACTGAAGCTAATATATTTATGCGATTATGCACTATGTGCCTGGAACACACATAATACTGCCCCTTTAACAACTAGCTGAATGTTTGCCATGGGACATTAAGTTTTTTTGTTTGTTTGTTTTGCTATGATGAGGGATTGAGATTATAATATGATGTAAAACTCAAAAAGTTGATTTTATTCCATTAGTAGTAAAACTGGCAGCAGGTGAGGGTCAGGTTGGGGTTAAAATGGAGGAGGACTGGGAGGAATCAGAATAGAGAAGAACCTGAAGAGCACAGATGTGCTATGACTCACTTTCACTTCTTTTTTTCTTTTTACCACACTGGACCTTGACAGGTAGCAAGCTGCACACATACAGTAACAGTCCTCACATACAGAAAACACTGCACAGTGCTCATCTATGCTGTATATTCTCATTAGGGATTTCAGTTTGGTTTTCCTCACCTTCACACCATCCAGTGGCTGTCACAAGACAGCCACTGGATGGAAAAAAGCAAAGAAGAGGCAAAAAAAAAAGAGAAGAAAAAGAGAAGGGAAGGGATGGATGGAGAAGGTGTGTTTTTCTCTGAGAGAGAGGGAGAGCGACAGGGGGAGGGGGACAAGGTGAGGAGGCGGAGAGATGAGAAGTGAGGGAGGGAATGATGTAGAAAGAGAGGAGAAGGATGAGCTACACTTGGATGAAGGACTCCAGAAGAATGAGGAGAGACTTTTCAGAATTAGCTTCAGACAGGCTACTTCCATGGCTCTGGTCAGCTGTAAATATATGAATATATCTATAAAAAACAACAAGCAGCTGCAGCGATGGAAAGATTGAGCCCTGAGGATAACTGGACACTCACACACTGACACACTCACACAGATTTCTCTCTGTCTCTCCGGCTGTTGAAGCTGCTCTGCAGAGAGCTGACAGAGTTTTAAGCTGTTTAAGCCTCCAGGATGAGCGACCGCCGGGTCTGAAACCCAGAAGAAGTTAAGAGGAAAGTTCAGGGACACGACTAGAAACTGCTGGAGCCACAATGGAAATATACACCTGCCTGTGCTTGGTTTTCATTGCTGCAACTTCAAGAGGTAAGCTATTTCATTTCCTCAGCTGTATTATCCCTGATTTCCTCTGGTAATGTAGATTACTGTCCAAAAATATTAAACGGACAGAAAAACAAACAAACAAAAAGAGAGGGAGAGAGAAAGGAGCTTAACAATGAATCTTTGTATTGCATCACGTAATAACATATCGCTTTCTTTTTGTTGTTATATTTTGTAATTATATCACATAGTAAAATAATAATCACATCACACCATATCATATTACATCGCATGATATCCTGTTGTCTCATATTTCATTGCCACATCACAGAGTATCAAATTGTATCATGTCAATGCATTATATCACATATTAAATCATACATCAGATTACATCACATTACCTACCATCATATTGCTCTGTATCATAGTAAATCACTGTATTGGATTAGTATGTACATCATCACATTATTTTTGTATTATATCGCATCAGATTGCTTTATTGTGTCAAATTATATGCAGTCATGTCACAAATATCGTATCAAATCAAATATCGTATTGTGTCAGGGAGTTCAATCATACAGTATTGTATCACATATCACTTTGTATCACATCCTGTATCACACTGAACAAGATGGTATGTCATAGTATCATGTAATAACAGACATTTATTTCATATTGTATCATATTAAATGCTGTATTGTGTTGCATTGCTTCAAATAACCACATTAGATAGCTTTATATCACACTGTATCAGAATAATATTGTCATGTTTTTAGCTTACACAATGAGGAAGTAGTGGATTTTTACCTGGAACCAGGTGACCTAAACTGAGGAATGTGGAACAACTGGGAAAGGATATGCTGATACTAATTACTATTGTAATATACAATACTGGGATAGACGCAAAGGAAACTACAAACAAAGAGGGAAATTCACTAACACTAGAAGACGATGAACTAAAATACAGGACTTAATGAGTTGAACCTGTACAGCAAGACCTTTTTGACAATAATGAGCACAGAGAAATGAACTCCATATGGCAAGACCTTTTAAATGAATTCAGAAGAGATCCAAATACAAAAATAGAAAACTAAAATAAAAACACTCAATGATTGTAACATACATCGCATTGTGTTTAATCATATCACTGTTTTAAATCGCATTGAATCATATTACATCACTTTGTTACTTTATCACTATCTGATAGTAATAAAGTACCATACTCTTATTACTGATAAAATGTACTTATTTAGTTTAGACGACAATATTCAAAGTGGAATGCATTAACAGAGAAAGCATAAAGCTGATTCTTTAAGACTTCAGGAAACAAACACAGCTTATATTTCATTTTTCTTGACAGTGTACCCCGACTAATAAACAATTCAATATTCATGGATTCATCTGTGTGCAGATTTTCAGATTTTTGACTCCCAATAATTCTCCAAAAACCCACATTCTTGTGAATTTTTTTGTAGCTCAAATCAAAAATATTAAAGAGAATATGTAACTTGGAAAGCTGAAACACCTGAACGTAGCGTTACTTGATGCTGTTGGCTGGCGTTTGCAAAGCAGCCAATCCAGGACCAGCATTAGTTTTCTTAGTGCTGATTGGATGTAGAGCTAAGAGTAGAAGTCAGAAGACTGTAAATGTTAGCCCTAAGATGGTTGGGTTCCACTGTGTATGTTAAGGTATATTTGGTGTTTGAACCAATAAAATACACAATTAAAAACGTTTTTAGAAGGGTTTTCAAGTATTCAAGGTTTTTATGTGAATACCAATGTTTTCTATGTATTTTTGTCCCTGGTTAAAAGTATAAAGAATATTTATATGTATCAAAAAGGCAGCAGGAGGACTAGTCTTTCTGAAAAATAAAATTCAACCCTTCTTTCAATCTTCTTCTAATCCAAGTCATCTTTTACAGTCCAGCTATTCATTAAGTGAGTAAGGGTTTTAGCACTGAAGGCTAAAATCCCAATATGATTCATAATCTCTGACAAAAGCACAACCTTAGGAACACAAAATTGTCTACAGTTTTGGTTTTTAATTAGAAAAGGTCAACCACTATCGCTGAAGCTTTATTAAAAAATAAGCATCTGCTTTGCCAAGAAGTAATATGTCCTGTTTTGCTGCTGGTGCCACAGTGATCAGAGAGAGGGCAGATTTACAGAATGTCCCAGCAAACAAATCTTGATCAGTCACACACACACTGTCAAGACAGGAGCTCTCCCATCCAATTCCATTGGCTGCAAGGCAGCTTTGGAGTCATCTGGGACGTCACTTCTTTAATAAATACATCAACCCACATGCATAAGAAAAAAAACAAACAAATATCAGTTTTCCATCAGAACATGCACAAACATTTCAAGGTTATCAGGCGTCTGGACTTCTCAAACAGACTCAGGTTCAAACAGCAATCGAAGGGTTGGGTTTTTGTGGAAGGGCATGGGTAAAAAGACAAATCAGTTTAATAAAGTCTTGATCCAAATCCTTTCAAAATGGCAGAAGCCAGTCTTCAGCCAGCCAAAGGACAGTCCATCAGTTTTGATTGAGTGGACAGCTGATGTGAACGAGGCACAGCGATGGAAACACCTGTATCACAACTCTGGAAACACGAGTTAATACAAACATCTTCATTCATGATGTTCGAACACATCTGCTAAAAATACATCCTGAAAGTATTCACACCCCCTAACTGTTTCAAGTTTGTTTTTTTCCCACTTCCTGTTTTGTTTAAATGGATCAACGTCTATTTTTCTTTAACAGGACATGGGGTGTTATTATGTAAAATCAACTTTTTGTTATACTGTTATCAAAAACAAACCTGAGTGCAGTTAGCAAACACCTGGTGGCACCGCTGAGCTTATCGTACGAACTGCTTCTCAGTCCCATGAACAGTTAGAGACAGAAAAATCTCCCTGAGCTCTGGCACAATTGATATTTTTGCACAATGAGTTCAAATAAAGAAAGTAAAGACAACAAATGTTGTCTTGACCTTCGGAGACCAGCGAAAAAACAAAAACAAGCAAACAACAAAAAAAAAAAATCAAATAATTTCCAATGAGGCAGAGGAGCTTTTTGACTGAAACACTCATCTGTCTACTTTTGCTTTTCCTGCCTGCCTTCTTTTTTCTCCTCTCCAAATACTGTCTCATGTAACCACAGGCCACCTGTATAATAGAGGTCACCTCCTTCCACATGACACTGTGTTCTTCAGCAGAGCCGCATCAGCTAAATTCAGAGGATGAATTGGTTGTAAAGGAAAAGCAATATGCATTTGAATCAATGCGAGATTAATCTATTTCAAGCATAAATATAAAAACAGAAACTCCTTGCAAGAAATTTGCACGTCTAGCAGAAAGTCAAAATTTTCTCTGTTGATTTTTCATGTCTTCTTCTTTTCCTTCAGCATACTCCCAAGTTGGACCTCGTGCCCATGCTGAAGAGAGGCTTCTTCAGAATCTGTTTGCGCATTACAATAAGCTCTCTCGACCTGTGCAAAACACTTCAGACACAGTGCTGGTCCACTTCGGCTTGTCTATTGCTCAGCTAATTGATGTGGTGAGTGAAACTAAACAGCTGTGTTACAGTTCTTCTGGATGGTTTTCTGACTCCACATTTTCAAAACAGTTAAAGAGGCAATTTTATGTAAAATCAACATTTCTGAGCTTTCCATTATTTTAGAATGTTATTCCATCATCAAAAACAAACCCAGAGCAATTCTTAGCTTCTCTCATGCATGTTTGAGAAATCCTTCAATCTCCATGGACGATGCTCCTCCTCGAAACTAAAGTTTCCAAGCAACTGGGCTTTCACCCACAGAACAGGGCATTCTGGGTAATTTAAAACACAGCAAACGCACATGTTTAGCGCTGGCAGTAGAAACGACTTGAGGTCTTTTACTAAAGACCAGGGAAGAAAGTAGTTTTAAATTCTATGACGAAAATCATCAGAGACTCATTGTGCGAACCAAAACAAATAAAAACATTAATATTTTACTGTCCTATGGGCTACCTGTATGGATAATGCAGAAAATAGAAGCACTTCCCAATTTTGAAAAAATTTTTTTCCTGTCATACAGGGTGGGAAGTAATAAGTTACATTTACATATATTGATGTACCGGTAATTATAATTTGTCTAATTTGTCCTTTAAGTTGTTTACAAAAAGGAACTTTTACTTTAACTGAATTTGTTTTGAGTAAAGTTACTCTGTTTCATAAAATTTTTTTTTGTAATAAGATATCATGGTGTTGCATCAATGGGAAGACAGAGGAATAACAAAAACCCATCAATGTTATTTCAACTTTGTCAGTTTTGTCAGTTAACTTCTGACAAAACGAAAACATCTTGCTGTACATCAATTTAACTCAAAGTATGAGAAAGGCAACAGGTTTATCATACATTGTAAGCTTTAATATTTTAACAACAAATGTATCTGTTAATTCTATCAGGTACTTGTGATAATAATTTGTATTGATTAAACCTGAAAACAGAAAATCAGGCTTAGTTTGGAGTCGGTCATTTAAAACTATTAAATAGGAGTAACAAACAGCAGCTAATATAAGATATTGGAAATTAATGTCCATTAAAAATACACATAATACTTTGTATTGTTTTTTATTTATAAATGTGCTCATTTAAATAAAAACAGTTTGAGACCAATACGTTCTCATTTCCTTTGTGATGAGCTGAACTGAAGTTCAGAATTTTTTACTTTTTTTAAAATCAAAAATAACTAGTTTTATGCGTGTAGCCTACATTATTTACTCTTTCCACCTCTGCTGGCATGTATAAACAGTGATAAACAATTGTATACTGTAGCATCTGCAGTAACTTTTTATCTTAGACTATTTTGGCTAAATTATACTGGTAACATACATTCGAAAGCTCCATAGCTAATTAGCAGATTAGCTTTCACAGTAAATCACACTGTGTGGGAGGTTTATGGTTTGCCATTATGTTCCTTCGCAGCATTAATGTATTTTTTCACTTGCAATCCTTCTGTTTATCCAGACTCATTACAGCCAGCACGAACCGTCAACGAGAATGTAAAACACATTTTGAGACAGATCACTTATCAGCGGAAATGAAACCACAGCAAAGGAGATTCTATTAGTTTCCACCCAATCAAATCCAGTTGCCAGATAATGCTTACACAAGCAGTAAATATTCACAGCTGTCATCCAAACAGATATCCAGTCACATTACTTCTTGCCAAAATATCTTCATTCACAGTTTCCAACACATCCATGTTGGAAACATGGATCCAACAGTTGTATATACAACACAATTGTATATATCCACACAATTTGCTTAAAGGACCTTATACATTATGCACCCTGCCTTAGTTTGCGGAAAAATTTTCTCTTTTTTGACATTCGGTTACCTGACAGCTAACCGCTTGCTCCAATTGACTGGTTGTGTCAATTCCAGCTGAAGTTGTCTTTTCCCATGGAGTGTATTGAAGCAGTTTGCCAGAAAAATAGCAGAGTGCTTCTGCAGGAAGCTGATATTTTCATTTTCTTGGTGTGTTACACAATGAACCTCTGGAACTACTGATGTATTTATCTATGAAGAAAGTTTAATCTGCAATAACTACTTTTCTTTCTATTAAAAGGATGAGAAGAACCAAATGATGACAACAAACGTGTGGGTTAAGCAAGTAAGAGATGATAAGAGAACCAGATAAATGCTAATATAAAATTGCAATGCATGAACATGATGGATAATGGATTGCTTGCAGGAATGGAATGACTACAAACTCCGTTGGAACCCAGAGGAATACGAAAACGTCACATCAATACGCATCCCGTCAGAGATCATCTGGAGACCTGATATCGTCCTTTACAACAAGTTTGGATCAGTTTCAGCAGAAAACCTAGAACCACTCCTCTGTCATCATTT
This sequence comes from Poeciliopsis paucimaculata, assembly GCA_903067055.1. Lineage (NCBI taxonomy): Eukaryota > Metazoa > Chordata > Actinopteri > Cyprinodontiformes > Poeciliidae > Poeciliopsis > Poeciliopsis paucimaculata. The sequence goes on along the minus strand of CAEGAD010084310.1, from coordinate 6,083 downwards.
TCAAAATCATGCGTCAAGCCATTTCCAGATTTTGACGACTTAACTCCAAACAGATGGTGTCAAGGGAGGAAAACGTGATGGATTTCTTTCCTTGTCGTTTGTCCGTTTCACAAAGTAATTTGGTGGAAATGAATGCGAACCAGGTCAACTTTAATGGAAAAACTTTGAAAGTAATTGCACTGTTAGGAGTGAGGGATGAACTCTTAATTGGCTGTGTCTAAGGTGGCAGCAGTCGATATGGTGTCTGCGGTGAAACAGGTTAATTTGCTTCAAAATCAGAGAGGTTGACTAAATTTAAAAAAAACTGCTCCAGGAACCTTTTGTTGTTTACAGATAATTGTAGTTTTAATTGAAACAGCAGGGCAACCATTTTGAAGATTTTCTTCATAATATTTCAATCCTTATTTTAGTTTTAAAAAGCAATGGGGATGTCTCAGTCAGGAAAACTAAACACATATTCAACTAACTTCAAAATATATTTATTAACATATTTGTTAAGACTGTCAATATGTTGTGACACAAATAATTTGTGAAAAACATCAAGATCTTCTGCCTTTTCCCAGTGCTAATAGAACTAACCAATCAGAGCCAGGAGGCGGGTCTTTGCACCGAAGTCTATCGCTAGTTAGCCTGGCCACAAATAACAACAAATAAACAGTTTTATTGCAACAGTAAGTTACTTCTGTGCCATTAACACATTAAGCAGCGTGTACATGAGAATGATTGACACCGTTAAGACCCTCCCTCTGGCTCTGATTGTTTGTTTATGGTCGTGAGTGGTGTAATTTAGCTACACTTAGCTACGTTAGTCACATGATCAATAACAAGATGTTACCTCTGGCACATCTTGTTTAAGAAGAAGACAACAGGAAGTGGTTGGAGGAAGATGGCGATGATGGTGCAGCACATTTTTTAATGGCTTATTGCATGAACAAACTTATTCATTTTCTGATTTGAAGTGTGTTTCTTGTTTAATGGAGATGCTGTAATTGCAAAATTATGTTTTTTGACTTTAGCAAAATATAGACAAAATTTTGCTCCCATTTGTAATGGAAATACAGATAAAGAATTTTAAGATAAAGAAATCCATCGTACAGAGCACATCTTGCTGTGACTGAGATACCAGGAGACCAACAACTATTTTTTTTATTTTTCATACTATAAAATGCTCTATACTATAAAATGAAAGCTGTTGCTTTCAAGCTTTGACAGATGTATTCTTCAGATGACTCAGATGATGGGGTAGATGTGCTCAGGTGTGTGAAGGCAAATCTGCAATGAAAAGAAAGCTTCAGTGTCCACAAAGAGATTATCCAAATAAACTAAAGGGAGATGATTAAAGAAAGGAGAGTTGAGCAGCTGCTCCTCCGCCAGATCAAAGCTCTGTCATCAAAACAACATTTATTAATTATTTACTGATAACTTTTTTTTTTTCTTTATGAGTTTTTTTGTGCATACTTATCAAACAACATAAATTTAAACCCAGTATCTAAATTTGTAGTTTCATATTTTGTCATATGCATTAATAATTTCATTACAAACATCAATATATTATGTTGTTTCTTGAACAGTAATACATTTGTATTCACAATCACAGCAAATCCTATTTAAATTAAAAACAAATCATTTTGCCATTATTTGGACCTAGTGTATGAAATTTCAAATGTAACAATGTAGTTATTTCCATTATACTTATTTTTTTTAATCCAGTAGAGATGTGGTTGAGAATTGGTAAAATCTCAACCAATCCAAAATGCACTTTGACCAAAAGTTCCAGAAACAGTCAGCACAAGGCACGCAATGTTTTATCATTATGGCAGAGATGTAAACGTCTTTCCCTTATGCCCCTCTCTTTTTCAGTGCAGACGGCGACTTTGCTGTGACTCACCTCACCAAAGCCCACCTGTTCTATGATGGTCAAATAAAATGGACGCCTCCAGCCATTTACAAGTCGTCGTGCAGCATAGACGTCACATTTTTTCCCTTCGACCAGCAGAGCTGCAAGATGAAGTTTGGCTCCTGGACCTACGACCGAGCCAAGATCGACCTGATCAGCATGGCCAGCGATGTGGACCAGATGGACTACTGGGAGAGTGGCGAGTGGGTAATCGTCAATGCAGTGGGCAAGTACAACACGAAAAAGTACGAGTGTTGTACGGAGATCTACGCGGATATCACTTACTACTTCATTATTCGGAGGCTTCCCTTGTTCTACACCATCAACCTGATCATCCCCTGTCTGCTCATCTCCTGTTTGACTGTTCTGGTCTTTTATTTGCCATCCCAGTGTGGAGAGAAGATCACCTTATGTATTTCGGTTCTACTGTCTCTAACCGTGTTCCTCTTGCTAATCACAGAGATTATCCCATCCACATCACTGGTGATCCCCCTGATTGGTGAATACCTGCTGTTCACCATGGTCTTTGTCACACTCTCCATCATAATCACGGTCTTTGTGTTGAATGTGCATCACCGGTCGCCCAAAACTCATGGTATGCCTCATTGGGTGCGCAGAGTTTTCTTGGACTTGGTTCCTCGAGGCCTCTTCATGAAACGTCCGCCAGGAACAGCGAAGCAGCACTGCAAGAAGCTCATCGAGATGATGCACCGCCCGACCGTGATTTCCACAACAAATAACTCGCAGACTTTTTGGATTGGTCTGGACACGGAGCTTCAACAGATGACGCAGACAGACAACATGCTCCCAAAAACTTCAACCGACAGTCCGAGAATCCTTGTTTGCTCACCTTCTCCACCTTCTTTCTCCCAAGAAGACCACTGTAATGACCATCCTCTCAGCACCAACATCTTCCACAGATCGGCCTCTGCAAAATACTCGGTCCTCACAGAAAAGCATTCCCTACACGGACACAACTCTGCGACCATGTGCACCTCTCAGTTGTCTTTACCTCCGACTTTGCCTCTGGGTTCACTTCACAACTTGTCAAATGAGCAGCCAAGTTCTCTGTCCCTCATCAGCCGTTCCCAAAGTGCGGAGCAAATGTGCAACCAGCACGATCAGGCTCCACAGACATCTGAGCATCTCTGCCGCTCACAGAGCTTCCAGTACTGCTGCCTGCATGACGATGGCTTACTGGGGTCTCCAAGGCAGCTGAAAAAAATGGTCTCTGAGGAGCACTTGGTCAAATCCCCAACAAGAGCACCAACCAAAGAAGCAAGTACCCAACAAGATACTCCTATTCCAGCAATTTCTCCAGCTATGCAGCGAGCCATAGAGGGAGTTCAGTACATCGCAGACCATCTCAAAGCAGAGGATGCAGACTTTTCAGTAAGTTATAAGAATTTAATTTTCTTTTTAGAAACTCAAAAAACCTTGGTGATAAAACAAGCACTTAGGAGCAGAAAGAGAAAGTAACTTTAGCTTATAGTTAAGGTAGGGACCTTAGCAATAAGTTCCCCACCTTATAGTTATGCCTCAAGTAAACAATCCGTGACCAGACCAGATTTCACATAGAAATCATTGGTAATTTTTCCTTTTATCCCAAAGAGTTAGGCTTGTTTGTAATCTTTTCAATGTGGTTCTGATCATGGCATGTGAAAACTAATTTGTGGAAAGTAATTTGTGAAAGCCGAAAGGTGAAGGACAAATGAAAACGTGTGAGGCCTAACAAAATTCTTTTCCACAGACAAACAATGTCATTAAGTCTTTTATTAGAAAACAGAGGAAAAAAAATCCAGCAAAGCCACAACTCAGGGTCTGAGATATCCATTGTCTTCAGCTGCATGTGCTCTATGCCAAGTTTTCAGCTGCCCTTAAGAAATCCACTTGTTGGTAAATTTTCTATATATTTAATTGAAGAAACGGGAACAAAATTTGTCGTTGTGGCAAGAGGCTATAGAACAAATGGTTAAAGATCCCATTAGAAATTGGCTCTTTGTCCAAGATGCTGTTTTACGTCAACTTAACACTTATTTTATATTTTCAGGCTCATATGTCAATGTGGCTTAACAAACAAAATAAACATTCAATTGAAAATGGTCAGTGGACTGAAAATGGAATAGAATAGAATAGAACAGACCTTTTGTCCCCTACAGGAAATTTGTCATGTACTCCAGGGTGTATATTGCATTAATAGTAGCTGCCCAAACACACAATAAATCCATGTGCACATCATATACATGAAACCTGAACTTGGACCTGGGTTGTGTTGTTTGAAAACAACACAACCCAAAGTTCTCCTAACCTCCCAGCAACCTATCATCTGTTTCAAAATGTTTATGGAGATGAATACAAAAGAATATTTAAAAGAGTTCAATTTAGTTTTTGGGATTTGTATCTTCTACTGGAGGGGAAGAGCTCATATTCCCCACACAGGATGTGGAATGGATCCAACAACACCCAAAGAGCAAGAAAGGCCCTAAGAAACCTTTAGAAACTTATTATAGTGAGCATTTTAAAAGATTACCAAAATATGTCTTTTATTGGAAGCAAAATATATAGAAAAATGTTGGACAATTTGAACTCCAGTAGGTAAATTAGATTGAGGACATTAAGTGCTCTCTTTTAAAGACAAGCTTTCTGTTTCTTTCTCCTTCAAACATCTTAAATGTGAGTTTACAGTGAAAGGTTATCTTCACTGCCTTCCACATCAGAGATGAGCTATATCTGAGTATACCGTGATCTGAGAAAGGTAGAAGGATGCCCTCTCTGCAATGTAAAGTGAAAGACATCTGCCTCCATCTGCTTGTAAACCAACTGAGACATTTTCAACAGAATTTAAAGACAAGCCGGGTTTGCTGCTGAATTATCACATCTGTGTCTCGTTTCTAACACTACAAAAATGTCAATAATATGTCTTCCAAATTATTTCTTCAGCATATGAAGGAGATATTTTATTAAAAATAATAAAATCAAAGTCACGTTTTGACTTGAAAGCTGCAGTGTTAAACTGCAGTTTAATTTCATAACCAATGACATTCTGGATAGGGCATCCTTTCTATTTTTCCTCCAAATCTGCTTTCTTACTGCAGCAGATAATTTGTCCCATCCAGTTTATGCAGGTCAGCCTCAGTATGGCTGGTATCTGTAGGGGCTAGGAACCTCAATAGCCTGAATATATTCAAGACCTCCTCTAAGAACACTTGGGACTCTCCATTTATTTAGTTCAAGCAACAAATAAACCTTAACACACAATGGAAACTGTCTTCAGCATTTTCACAGAAGCTAACATCCACATTCTTCCTCAATCTTGGGGTTACAGCCAATCAGCGACAAGGGAAATGAATCATGCTCCTGGATAGGTCGCAGTGCAAACAACAACCATGTTATACAGCTCGTAACAGATTTCAACCTTTCAGTGGTGAAATTTAATGAGATTTAACTGAGACTTGTTTTATTTTAGCATTTGCTGTCTAGCATTTTTTTTTCTTGAAAGAATGCGGAATAATATTTTAAACATTCTAATGAGATGTTTCATTTTGCTAAACAAATAAAGATCATTTATAGTAACACACCAGTTTAGAAAATGTGAGTCCTTGCATTGATTTTTCTTTGTTTCCATTTGTTTTTTTAGTGTGGCCTTTTCTAATATGCTATCCACGGAATTTTAATTAGCTAGCCACATATTAATATTAATTAGCTAGCCACATATTAACATAATGCATAGACACCTGCACTTCATCCACATTTATTAAGCTACTTTTACATCTACTTTTAATTATTGGCTCTTGATATTTATCTCACATCCTCCTGTATAATATTCATGGAAAGCCTCACATCTGAATTCATTCTAAATTTACTTTTTCTCAACACTTCCAAGTCTTATTAGCCCACACTCACTGTTGATAGCTTCATAATTTATGAAGCTATTAAAACTTTGGTATTAATTTTGAAGACATTCAAACTCAAAACTCAGATTAGAGGAAAGAACAACTCATAAAAAATCACTAAAACCAACCCCAGATTAAGGATGTTGGATACTTTGGTAAGTACACAGTAAAAAACGAAGTGTTATTTTAACACCTATAGAGTTGAATTTAACGCCATTTCAGATAACATTTGGTCCCACTCGAAAATAGTGTAAAATGTACTCTAGAGCCAGTGTCAAATTTTCAGAGTTAAT
>CAEGAD010084307.1:0-39002 GCA_903067055.1 Poeciliopsis paucimaculata | reverse complement strand
GACATGGAGGTGTTGACTGTGCCTCCCTCCAGGGAGACGTGCACCTGTGTGTCTGGAAGGGCACCAGTTATGGACACAGGTATGGTGAGCCAAAACACAGCCTTGCCTCAAGAGCCTGAAGAGACACTCTTCTGTTAATCTAACTGAATATTACCAACAATGGAATTGTCAAGCAGCATGGTATGTCTGCAATGATATCCATTTCTATTTATATTGCATTGAGCCATCTGTCAAGACTATAGGAAAGTTAATATTGTAGCAGATTACGGTCGTCTTCAAGCTTAGCATAAAATAATTAATATTTCCTGTATCTATCTTGAACTCATTCCAAAACTTATACAAATGCTCAATGCCATACAGCACCGTGACCAACTTTTGAACTTGTTTGAACAAGTTTTTCTAGTTCTCTTAAGAGATAAAATTATATTCCTTATCTTTAGGCTCAGGTTACAGTGATGAAACCTTTAGACAGCAACACAGTATCACTAGAGATGGGAGTATTACAGTGCAACTTTAGTTAACATACAAGTTAAAAAATACACTGGAAGTTTTATTCTGGATAATAGTAATAATTAACATTGAATATTATGACAATTAAATAATTGTAAAATTCTATAACATTTCCGCTTACATTTCAAAGTAAAGTCAATCAGCTCTGAATCAATACAAAATTCTGCTTCTGAATATTTACTTTTCTTACACTATTTATATAGCTTTAAAAAATGGCATTTTATGTTATGACAAAATGCCATAACGTTACTAAAATTGAGCATAAAATGAAACTGACAAGAGCTGTCAGTTCCATTAATAGCATGAGGCAGTTATGTCTGGAATGTGTTACACCGTAAAAAGCTGCTGAGCACAAAAACAACCTGCAAGAGAGGAACTTTAATAGTTTCCTTGATAAATGGATTTTACCAAAAGAGGAACTGGAAAAAAAATCAACAGTTCCACTTTTAGTCACACAACATGAGAGAATTAGCTTCAATTTCAGGAGGAAAACTGCCTTTGTGACCACATTACCAATTAGCACCACATCCAAAAACATTAACCAAAACAAATTTAATGGAATGTGTTACAGTTCAAAGTGGGTGAGGAAACGGTTTATATTAACATTTAAATATGAGGCTAAACTTTTTACACTAGTAATCACATTTTAAAAGAGCAAGTTGTAAAATTTTAACAAGATGTTAATACAAACACGAGTGTTGATTTGTATTATTTCCAACCTCAAACATTCGTAGAACAATTTTTCTTGAAACAGGGACAAAATAAAATACAATTTTCAGTAATTAACAGACAACAAAAAGCCAAGAAAATTCAGACAGTAGGAATCTTTGATACAAAGTGTGAGATATGATTTTTCTTTACAGTGTGATGTCACAAGAGATTAAAAAACTTGTCTTCCACAAACTGTCCCTGAACGTATCATTTTGCGAAAAGGTGATGCAGGTTTTCTGGAAGCTTGGGGAAATTCCCTTCCAGAAACTCCCACAGGATGAGCAGTTCTCCTGTTGAATCCACAAGGTTCAGTCAGACCTTTTAGGTTTCTAAACAGCAGAGATCATGTACAGTCATGTCTAAAAGTTTCGGCAGCGACACAAACACTGAAATCACTCGGTCTAGTTAGTCTAGTGATTGCTATAAAAACAAAATAAAAATGAATAAATAAATTATCACCTTCTCACAATAGAACATAAAGGAATTATGGCCTCTTCATGGCCTAACATGTGAGGAGACACTACCAAAGCTCCACAGCGCCACCATGTGGGAAGAGCTATGTGATCTTCACAGGGAGAAAATTGACAGCATTAGACTCAAAAGCTACATACACTCTACCACTCATGTTGTTACTGGTTTCTTTAACAAAAGAAATGTTGCTAAACTTTGAACCTGTTACAGCCCAGAGGTTGTAACAGCTAGTAATGCGCTTAAACAGCTAACAGGAACTAAAAGGTTCCTTCTCAGTTTATTACAGACATACATATATATTATATGTAAAATTAAAATAAATTATTGTCACTGCTGAATCTTTAGGCCACAACTGAAGATGAAATATTCCAACTCAACATGCCTTACCTCAGAAAATTGACCAATCTCATATTTTCTTTGACTGTCAGTTATTGTGGAACCATTTTTCCAATCAGTAAACAGATAAATCTGTGGGAAAAATACACAGAAAGTTTAATCAACTTCCAAATTTAAATTATGAAGATAAGAGAATCGTACAGGGCTTCTTTTTTTTTTTTTTTTTTCCCGTATATGCATGTACACTACAAGGCCAAACATTTGAAAGTAAACACAAGCCAAATAATTAAAGCAACTTCAAGTTTCTGTTTCAGCTCTCGGAATGAATCTTCTTCTGCAGTCGATGTGGAACCATCAGGAGAGAGCAACTCCCCTCCAGATTCACGTTGGACAACCTGAGGGCTCCAGTTTGCATAACTTTAACAATTAAGCGACAGAGCAAAGTACCTGACCATATATGAATCTGAAATTTTAAAATAAATTATAAAATCTAACGCTTAGCTAGGGCAAAAACATTAAAACAGGAGTTATGTGTCGTTCTTCAGGAAAGCACTAAATGGTACAAAGTTAGTTGCCAAAGCCACAACCTCCAAAATAAATAAATCTGTTTACATGTTAAAGCCAGAGACTGTTGCTTGGAGGGTAAGATTACAATATATTTACAGAAAAAATGTCTATTCATCCATCGTCTTTTGCTTATCAGAAACGGGATCAAAAGATTAAAAGGTCCAGGAAGGAAACTCTGACTTCCCTCTCATGCTAGGAGTACTCCAAAAAGAACAAAAAGTACCTAAAGTGTTTTCTGCCTAAGGGTCTCCCCTCTCAGTAGTCCATGCAGATGCCCACACCACATCTGACTCTTGTAAATACAGAGTCGTTTTCACAAGAGCCCTCTCCTTAGAGAGACTATCTATCCTTCGGTGGAAGCCATTCGACGAATCAAGATCAAAATCTCATGACCACCAAGGGTTGAGACAGACAACTTGGCTTTTTGGCTAAGGACTCTACTGCCAAAGAGGCCCTAATCCATTTATCAGCTGGTTCATCATACATCCATATTGGAAAAAGTACCAAGAGCCACTGGAGGCAAAGCTGGACTCCCGACAGCACAATCCGTCTTCTTCCTTAGGACTTCTCTAGGACATAGACGGGAGTTTTCTGGACAATGGCACATTTTTAAAAAGCCTGACATTCCAATCTTGAGCGTGCACTTTATTTTGACTGAAGTCACTGTTGGCAACAGCAACTATTGTTAACCGCACACATGCAGACATAACCTGGTGGATGACAGTGTACTAAAACAAGTGTCTTGAAACAATGTGACTTTGCTTTCAAACATTTGACCTGCAGTATATAATTATTACAGAGAACAGTTTTGAGAGACATTTACCCGAGTCCTCCTGCTTGGCATCAGGGATGACTTACCCAGGGCTAGCTTCTCCTGTAGATGGTTTAAGCACCTACAAAGAGCACAGAAACCAAGAATACCAAAGGTGCAAGCTATTTGATTATGGAGGTACGAGATGTTCAGGCTCAAAAAGAGTAATGGAGAGGGGGACTGGTGGGAAGGAGGCATTTAATGAAATGGAAAAAGAGAACTCAGTTAATCCAGCAATTAGTTATAATGGTAGATTAGAAGGCCACCCCTAAAATGATTCAATGCCTGGCAGGTAAAGTGGGATGCTGCAACCGGTGCACTAAGAGAGATTCGACCGAGATAAACCAGACTTGATTTTTCGCTTTTGAATCCAAGCAAATGGCTGAGAAACTTCTCCATCCTCATATTAAACGTTGCACTAATTAGTTCAGCAAAATCGGACAATTTCAAACCTTTTTCTAACTTTTGACTGAGGCTTACAAAATGTGGCGCACTGGGAAAGAAATTGTCAAGTAGCAAGCTGAGTATAAAGAATAAAAGTGAAAGCAGTCCCACGCCTAGTTTCAGCTGCCTACCAACCACAACCAGCAATAATTTCACAGTTAAATACTGACTTTGTTTTCATTTGTTTATTAAAAGCCTTGAAATAAAAAGCAACCTGAAAAGTAAATACAGTTCACACAGAACGAGCCTACGGATTATATTTCCGCAAGAAAATTCAACAAAGTGTAGAAAGAAAAAAGTAAATCACACTGAATTTTTTGAGGTCGTTTCAACAAGTGTCGCAACTTTTTACGATTTTTGAACAACCGTCCACACTCTGTATTATATTCAAGGAATTCTTAACTGATTTTAAATTACTGAACATTTTCTAAATCAACCAATTGAGCCAACCAAAGTAAAACTAGTTATGCTGGTAAACACCACAGATTGTAATGTAAAGGCAATCCCTTGTTATGAAAATGTACCAAGTTTCCCCAGAGACTATTATAAAAGATTGGAACAGAGAATGGTTTTCGTTCTTAAACTATAGATTAATGCGTCACACTCCATACACTCTCAAAAGCTGTTCTACTGAACACTTTCAGAATATCGAAGAAAACAATTTGAGGAACACAAAAGTTTATGAACAGCTCAGGAAAAAGAAACGCAGAGATGGAGTTGTATTTTTTTAAATACGAGGCCGTCCGCAATATCTTCCTGTAAGCCTCAGGCGAACGCAATGACGTGCTGGGTGTATAGCGCCACGTGCGTCAGCAGACGACGATCTTGTCATATTCTAAAAACCTGGAGAGAGAGCACACGACACATGTCAAAGCGCATTTTGAGAAGAAATCGCGCAAAACTTTTTAGTATTGTTCTAGTATTTCAAGCCTCAAGCAGCAACCTGTACGCTTTGTTTTTGTATGTTGTTTTTGGTTGTGTATTTAATGGCTGAAGAGTAACAGGAATTTATAGCTTTAGTTGATAGTAGGGCTGGACAATAAATCAATACTATACATCTCAACAGACGTGATCAATATTGATGGCTAATACATTGTATTGATGCATACTCAATATGCAATTTATATAATATTCTCTGAACTCCGACCGAGATCCGCACAGCATTCTGGAGGATGCAAGTAGAGGAAAGCCTTTAGCTGCTCACCCTCTGACAGATTGGTGGTTTCAACTAACTCACCCTTTGGTTACCTAGCAACACCCCGTTGAGTAACTTGTGCAACATGTTTCATGTTTCATCACTGTTCCTCACAACTGCTTAAAAATAACCAGTGTGGAGAGAGAACAGGAAAGGTCCCACCAGCAGTTTGGAAGAATTACAGAAATCTAAAAAAACGAATCAATTAATTACCAATAAATTGCTATGAAACACTTATATGGTGACAAGTTTTTCAGAAATATTGTCCAGCCCTAGTTGATGGTACCGATACAAGATGGGACACTACCTCAATTTGCGAATATAAGTCTTATGTATTTTTCTCCTGAAACATCCAATAGCCAAACAGGAAACATTGTCTCAATTCTCACCTTGCTTAACTCTATGGCCCTCTAATAGCCTGCGTAGCGAGGCGGCGGTGGAGGAGGCACTCTCCCAGCATAGGGGTCCCTGGAACGGGGAGGCGCGTACAATGGAGCCCTGGACATCGGCGAGAGTCGAGAGCGCTCGTAGGAATACCCATTCCCAGCTGCCGGGGCAGGTGGAGGGGGGATTCTCCTGATCGGGCTCCGGTCCCTTGCGGCGTAAGCAGCAGGGGTCGGGAGGGCGCGGCGCTCATATGGGTCGACTGACGGCGCCACCCCGAGGCGCTCTCTAACCAGAGTCGATGAAGGAGGCGGTATGGCACGCCTATCGTCATAGCTCGCCACCGCGGTAAAAGGACGGGCCCTGTACTTCTCATAGTAATCCACCGACCCGTAGGGCACTCTGTCACTGTAACCCCGGTCGGGGTACGCTGCTCGCCTCATGGGAAGAGGTGGTGGTAGGGGAGGAGGGGGAGGTGGAGGAGGAGGATAAGCAGAAAGGCGCCCTCTGTAGGGGGGTTCAGGCCTTGGCATTGGGTAATATGGAGGATAGTAGCCTCCTCCAGCTGGTGGGGGTGGATATTCCTCCTCCTCCTCAGGACCCCCTCTGGGTCTGCTTTTTGATACCTGAACATGAATACGCTTTCCTAAGAGACAGAAAAGAAAGAGAGTGCATGCTTGATCTAAAAGTCTTCAGGACGACCCTTTAAATCTTCCAATATGGACAACTGGTGCATTTCAATAAATTACAATGTAGATTACTGCTGCAAAGCTGTCCATTGGTAGGCGATAACAAAATATTTCTGCTTTAAAATCCCATTTTATTGGTCTTATGTAAGATTCGAAAGTTCTGAGGAACAGAATTTTGAGTTTTTATAAACTGAGAGTCGTGGTCTTGGTGGAGAGAAAGCAAAAGAAAAGAAAAAAAACTCAACCGTTAAAAGCTTAAAGGGGCAGTATTATGTGTTTCCAGGCACACAGTACCAATTTACAGCATAATCAAGTAACTACATTACATTCAGTTGTATATCAAATATAACTTATAAGACTTTTGATTTTGTAATTTAGCACCTTGAACTTGGGCCTTAGTCTCTTTAAAAACTCCTGCTCTTTCTGAAACTTCGTCTACAGGAAGTCATCACAAGATGGCTCCTCTATTAACAACATGTTTACCACCCTTTGACTGAGAAGTAGCTTGTATAATGAGCTCAGCAGATATGCAGTTCCACCAGTTGTTTGCTTATTGCTGCTGGCTAGTCTGAAAGAGTTGAGTGGGGGAGTCATGGCAGAGGGTTACTCTGTGAGGTGGACTATTGGAATCTGCAGCTCCAAGGAGGAGCTTCGTCCTTGAAGGCGGAGCTCGGTCCCCACGGACGTTTTGCACAGCTGAATAGTTGGCAAGGGAAATTTCTCAAACATGCATGGAAGGATCAAAGCCACAGTCCAGGCATGTTGCTGTTGAGGCCATATGATTATAACATGATATAAAGCTCAAAAAAGTAGATTTTGCATAATGCTGCCCCTTGAAAATAAAGTGAGTGTGTAATGAATATTTATAAACATTCAAGGTTCAGTTTGTGAATTGAACTTCTGAAATATACCCACTTTTCGGCTCCATTTCAACTTATTGGGAGGCATCTGCACAATATAGCCACACTCACCCTGAAACTCCAAGTTATCGAGGCCCTCCAGGGCATCCATGGCCTCATCATAATGAGGCATGTGAACAAATGCAAAGTTCTTAATAATGGAGCACTCCGTGACTGTGCCATACTCCTCAAACAGATCCCGCAGCTCTTTATCAAAGCCTTTTTCAACGTTGGCAATGTGGAGTTTGACGGGACCCTGGTTCTTCCCTCTGCTGGGCTCCACATTGATGGGCCTGCCGTTCAGCTTGTGCAGATGGAGCTCACGGATAGCTTTGGTGGCTGACTTGCGGTCGTCCATGTGGACGAATGCATAGTTTTTGTACTTTGCGCATTCCGTTACGATGCCGTACTTGACAAAGAGCTCTTCAATGTCCTCTCTCGTCGTTTCTGGAGAGAGGTTACCGATGAATATCTTCACCATGGTTGCTGCAGTGTACGATCCTAAGTGGAAAGGGGGAGAGGGGAGAGGAGAAATGAATACAGGGGTTGATGGGCAGAAAACTGAATTCTAATGGCGAAACTACAACGCCATTATCAAAGAGAAAAAGCTTAAAGTTGGGGTGAAGGGAAACAAAGTTTAACTCAAATTTAACTCAGACATTTGCGCTCAAAATACAATATTAGCCTGTGAATACCTTATTAAATATAGGAGCAACCTTAAAAAAGAAACCAAAAAAAATCTTACTTGTTTGGACTTCCTGTCCATAGAGCTACTAGCCGGTTTGCTAATGTTAGCTGACATTAGCTAGTGAAATACACAACATTTACGGTCGCTGTCAATAAAACCTCGGTTTTGGGTAGCCCTGTGATACATAAGAAACATGTAAACGAGTAAAAATTGACGTAAACAACCAAAAACTTTGAAAAACTATCTTACTTACCGTTTGGCAACAGCAATACCGAAAGAAACTCCAATCACACAAACATGAAAGGTGAGGATGGCGGGGTGCGCGAGCTGGGAATCTGATTGGGCGATACAGATGCCAATCAAGCTCTACGAACTGTGATTGGCTAAAGCAAACTGGGGACGGAAAGGGTTGGTCTTAGATTCCAGTTGCAGGTTATGTAAAACGTTTCCTGGTTCAACTAGTTCTGCGGATGTTTCATTTTGTCATGTATAAGTTATGAACTATTTGAAACAAAAATGACAGGTTTCTATGTCTAAAAACTATGTTTCATAAATGTTTGGTTACTATTATAAGAAAGGTAATTACGGCCACTGGAAAAAAAATTCACACTCAAAATTAATAAAGTGACTTTTAAGATTTAAGTCGGAATTCTCAGAAAAAGAAAGTTATGATTTTGAGATTAAAGTAAACATTCTTTTTTTCAGTGACCCTAATCATTTTAGAATTTTGACTTTTCAGGGTTCTGACTTTTTTCTCAAAATTCTGTCTCAGATATCAGAATCTTTTTTTTTTTGTTGAAAAGTCAGAGTTCTGAATTGTGACCTTTTTCGACGGCCCTAATTTGCTTCCCTAGAATTCCCTAACCTTTAAATTCAGTCAGATTAATTTAAGGAATACATTTATATGACAATAGTGGACTCAATGTTCAAGGCAGCAGTACATATAATAAATAAAGGCAAAATATACACAGAAATTTTAAATAACACAGAAGTTAGATAACATAAAATCAGAAAATGAAAAAAATAAAAATAAATGACAAGAAGCCAAGCATTAAAATTACAACAGCATCAGATAAATGGTGCACTAACATCCATCCCTTGTGGGGTCAGGTGCTAGTGCCTATCTGCAGCTAATTCTTTTTGGCAAGAGGCGGGGAACACCCTGGACAGATCGCCAGTCTGTCACAGGGCAACACAGAGACACATGCACACTTAGCAAAACCATTTAACAAGAGCCCTTTACATTTTCTGCAGGACTGAGAATTGAGATCAGGGTTTGTGATGAACACGCCAAAACACTGACTTTGTTGTCCTTTGGCTGTGTGCTTAGTGTCAAGATCCATTTGGACCTGAGCTTTAGCATCCATGGCAGATGTCTTTAAATGTTGCTTTAATATCACTCCATAATCATCATTCCTCATGATGTCGTCCGTTTTGTGGAGTGCAACAGTTCCTCTTGCAGCAAAACAGTCCCACACAACATGATGGCGCCACCCCCATTCTTCACAGTTGGGATGTTTGTTCCCAGGAAAACAAACATCCCCCAAATGTAACATTGGTCATTATGCTCCACTTTAGTTTCATCAAACCACAGGACAAAAATGACATGTCTCTTTGTGTGAAATTGCAAACTGCAATCAGGCTTTTTACGATACTTTGGGAGAAATGGCTTCCTCCTCAATGAGTGGCTTTTCAGCCCACAGTGGGAAAGCATGTTTCACGTGGACATAGTCTTACCAGCTTCAGCCAGTGTTCAGCTGTTGTTCTGGGGTTGATTTGTACATTTCAGGCCAAAATAGATGTATGTGGCACCTTCAAGGAAATTGTTCCCAAGGATGAACCAGAATTGTGCAACTCCAGAATTTTCTTCTCGATACCGTGGCTGATTTCTTTTGACCTTCCCATCATTTCAAACCATAAAGGAGAGCATTTGAGGTGTGGCCTTAAAATACAGCCTCCAGTTAGCTCAAATGTGTTGCACTATCAGAAATTTCCAAAGCCAGAACATAGTCACCTGGGCTTTCCCTTGTTGTTTAAATCATTCTGTATGTGAACCTCAGATTTTTATGACAGATTGATCTGCCATATTTTCACTATCATAGCATTTAGCAAATAGAAATAATTTTGGTCATTTTAATTAACCTCAAAAGGGAGAATGTTGGTCTGGTTTAATTTCAGCCAATGACAAAAAACCCCAAAAACAAAAACAAAAAAATCTTGATGTCTTTCTAGTCAGTGTATGCAACTTCTTGTTTGTAATATAAATATACTGACAATAACCTGCTGCAAAAAAGATATATCAAACAATGAAAAGTCCTTTATTGCCATCGAACATGAGTGAGAAAACCAGAGACATAAATCTAACAGTGAGGAGTCAACAGTACACCTAGCATCCACAAACACACACACACACACAGCAGGCACTCTGTCAACACAACGTGGGGATTACAGATACATTAGAGAATACAGCAGTCAACAAAATGAGGTAAGAAGGCAAATACACATCCACTCATACATGCAACTGAAACAAGGTCCAAACACTTGAATGCACATTCTTTCTCTAAAAACAAAATGGTTGGGCAGAAATCTACAACAGCAGCATGGAGGAGGGAGGGAAGGGGTGGTCTCAAATCAACCAACTGCATACCCTGTCAGGTGTCTCTCAAAACCTTTGGTCATGAGAATGCTTGCTTGACATGCACCATGTTGCTCTTGGGTTTGTAATACTTGGCGAGAGTCATGAGCAAAGGAATGAGTTCTTTCCCTGACTTAGCATCTACTGAATAAGAATCAAAGAAATAATAAAAAAAGTTGATTCAGTCACAAATAAAGTTCTCCTCCCAAGGCAGAGTTTGTCTACATTAGTTGGACATTCAGTGGGTAGATTAGCAGCAATTCTAGCTCGTTAAACAACGACTTTAAAAAAAGATTAATACCCTTTCCTCATGCACTGGACAGGCACCACTCAGTAACTAAATGCCATGCAGGGTAGAAAAATAGACTGCAAACTCACAAGACAAAGAAATCAGAGCTCATTTTCACAGGAGAGGTTGATTTCACTTCAATGTTTTATTTCAGATTTTTCTAAAGATGTGGAAATAGCAACAAAAAAAAGTAAGAACGGAGAGCTGTAACCAAGACAACAGTAACAACATGAGCAGAGAGCCACTGAGGTTTTCAGTCCCTTCAACCCAACTCTACTGCCCTCAACAGGACAGACATCTTCCTTCTTTTTTCTCCTGCAAACCGCATTGATCTGTGCGCCCCCTGGTGCTCTGTGTGTGTATGTGCAACTGTGTCCCATTTGGCTCTCGTCCCTGTCCCACAGTCTGCAGTCTCTCGGCCCTCCATGCCCTCCTATTAGAAGCCCCCCAGTGCTTCCAGAGCCGTTCACTGCAGTGGTTGAAATCAGCAGAGGCTGAAGTTGCCGCCGCCCCTCTGACACAGAGAAAGAGGCACTGTGTAGTTTTTCTTTGTAAATTTAAATCTACAGTTCAAGTGTGCCTGTCTGGACTGAACCCTGGACCGTTGAAAGATCTATAGGCAAGAGGGGGAACATGACATCCCCTCAGCACTTTGCTTTGTTACGTCAACCCTCGTGGTTTAGTTTTATCGTTGCCAAATCCCTTCACTTGTGCACACTAACGGGTCTGCACGCCCTGCCCCCCGCCCCCATTATACGCGGAATGAGGACGAGTGCCGTTAGGATTTTGTATTTGGCACCAGACTTGGTTTACCCCCTCCCACTCTTTTACACTGGTCAGCCATTTTCTGATTCTAGATCACTCTCCTTCTGTTCCATCCATCAAACCAAATTTTAAATAAAAAATAAAACTAGAAGAACTTCCCCTTCTTGTTACGTCTTCTCAGGAAACAAAACCAAACTGTATGGAAAAACTTATGTTTTTATTTATTTCTTTTTTTTTTTTTTTTCCAAATTCAAGGCACAATGTCTATCAATATTCCGATCTGTCCATCTTTGCTCTGTGTGAACACTGCTTCACATGAACTACAGGACTGTGTGCTCGCACGCCTGCGGTTAACATCTCTCGTCGGTTCTGTTAACACCGAGACACGTACGATTTTTTTTGGTGGAGAGAGTAACGGCCCAGTCCAAACCAATGATAAACAATGAACAGAATTAACATTAAACAAAAAGGACACAAAGAAAGTCAACTGTTAAAAAAAATAAAGTCTTGTCCTGTTGTGTTTTCAGTATCTTGAGAAATATGCACCAGCTCTCGTTTGGCAAGCTAGTTGAGTTTTTAAATAAGCACTAAGTACTGATAGATAGGATAGCATACACCGTTAACGTGTGGCTTTAAGTAGATGCGTTTGTCAGTTTTCTTTTTTTTGTTTTTTTTAGTTTTTTTATACTTTTTCCATCTCGTCGTATGAACTCAGGTATTTTGTCAGGTACTTTTCATCTCTTAAGGTTTAAGTTAATGCAAGCAGGGACACAGTTTGCCATGGAGTCTTGCTTGAGACTTGGGTTCGCGAGGGAGTGGGGGCTCGTCTCCTTAAGAGACCCCGTTGACCAAAGTTGGCGTCTCTTTGCTAGGAGAACGCTTTGAGGGCGTTCGCTCCTCCTTTGCACTGGTTCCGTTCTCCTGTGAAGGGGAGAGAAATGTTGAGATTCAGCGTCAGTCAATCTTGGAAGCAACAACAACTCAGCTATTGACCAGAGACAGAAGATTTTCAGCTTGGTCAGCCCTCATCGGTACTTAACCAGTCAGAAACTCAAAAATGTGACGTGGAGACATCGTTTTTAATGCCAACAATGATTTGGAGTTTACTGTAGGAAGAACACTCAAAGTAGGCCGTTTTTGAAATTAGTGAGATACTCACTATATTGGTGTGGCAGAAGAAATACTGCCATCTGCAGGTGAAGTTACTTAAATTTGCAATACATCCATAATTAAACCTGTCACAATAATGGCATGTTGATAGGAAAAAAAGTAAATTTTAGCCAGAAAATTCTGAACTTACCCAAGTTTCAAAGGTCAAAAATTTTCTACTCAAAACTCTGAAAATGTTTGTTATTTTTGTGAAAATCTCTGATTAATCTCAAAATTTGTAATTTTTTTTTGTTGCAGAAATTAACTCTATAAACAATGGCTCTGATACACAGTTGTACAGCAAGAAATTAATAACATAATAAATAAATTAAACTGAGCTCAATCATTTCCATTCTGATTAATATTTTTTGAAGGATAAATTTGTTTAGAAAACCTTCATAAGCCATTTTATTTATGGTTTTGGTGGTAGGTGGTTTCTACTTATTGTTTTTAGTTGTGTTTTAATTTGGGTATTTAAAATGACTTCCTGTCACAGTGTGCAGTCTTCTGTACAAAATAAAAGTTTATTACTCTTGAGAGGGTGAACTTCCATTATTAAGGCAGATGTAAGATGCTAAAAATAGCCTAAAATGTGAATGATAATTTTGAATTTATTTTAAAATAATGATAAATCATGTTTTATAACAGCTGCTCTGTTTTTAGCTCATTTTATCTGAGAAGCACTTTGTGATTTTAATCTGTGGATGTTGCTATATAAATAAAATTTACTTATAGCAATGTGATGTCACTATTGATCTTGGTATAAGTAATAAATGGCCAATTATGGTAGATGACATGAACATTTTTTGAACAATTTCTCTTCTCATTTTATCCTAAAGAAAAGCTGAAATCACGAGCTCATTGCTTAACAAAAGATTGAAAATGAGTCCCAGAACTCTGATTGCTGGTTCTGTGCGTTTACCTTGGGTTCAGGTCCAGAGTGGTTCTCCTTCTGAGGCAGGTTCTGTCGGCTCTGGGACTCAGGACGGGATATGTAGTCGGCTACGGTCACTGAGAAACATCAAACTGTCAGCTGGAACACTCAGAGGGAGAGTGTGTTGATTCGCTAGAGGGTGCTGTTGCTCACCACTTTCTCCTGGCTGTCTGTCATAACTGGCGGACCCTCCCTCTGGCCGGCTGCCACGGTTACGGCGCCGGCGGCTTCGGTTGCGGCGCTGAGGTCGAGCATCTTCGTCTAATAGTCAAATTGGCAAAAATTGATTAAGTTCTGGAGAAGTTTTACTTTCAGCTGTTTGCGACACACCGGGTGGTTCTCACCTAGTCCGTTCTCACTGGGGCCGGCCTGATTGTCCGACTCTGTAGCAGCGTCCATCACGCTGGGCTCCTGGTCGTTACGGCGCCGGCGGGAGCGTCTGTGGCGGTCCCCTGCCAAACCCTCACTGAGGTCGGCGTCTGCAAGCTCGCCCTCTCCCTCCAGCAAAGCGTACGGGTTGCTGTCTGGATCCCTCAGAACTGACAAGATCAGAAATATGACTAACATTTTCATCATTTGTCTACTAAATTTATTCAATAAGTAGTGTATGAAATGAAAATCCATCTTCTGCATAACCGGCAGCTGACTTTTCATACACACATATGTTAAAATAATTTTTTTTAAAAAGAGAGAATTGATAGGTTTGATTTTTTTTTAAAGATCAGTGCACTGCTACTCATCACAGTCTTATTACAAGATAAATGATTCAACGTGTAATTATTACATAAACATACATAAACCTCAAAGTAATTTCTTTTGTTATTTATTTTAATAACTTTTAAGCATTCTAGCACCTGATTATGAAATAATAAAAAAAAAAATATATATATATATTTTACATTATTTTGACAAATTAGAGAGAGAAAAAAAATCCTGTATCTCTCTTCCAGCTCTGAACATCCAAGCATTCCAGTTTGGACCCTATACTTTGTAAAACAGCTCAAGGTTAGTCAGACTGGATTGCATCTGGAAATATCTGTTTTATGTCCAAAATCTGTGGACATCCATTCATAAATTTTGCCAATTAGATTTGGAGCTGGCCTTTGGCCAACCTAAGTAATAATGCTCCCATCTAAACCAGTTCATTATAGCTCTGTCTCTGTGTTTATGGTCACTGAGCCTCCAGCACAGTCTCAAGTGTTTTTCAGCCTCCAACTGGTTTTCTTCCAAACCAAGTAAAATTATATTCAATAAGTAATATAAATTCTGATGACATTCATCAAATTAAAAGTACATTTTGACCAATTACAACCTAAATTAAACATAATGGCAACATTTCTTTAAAAAAAAAATTTATTGGTCAGATTTTAAATAATATTTTAATTTAAAATTTGCTGTTTTAATTAAATGTAAGCAAAAAAACAGAACAGAAATAAAGACTTTCAAACATCCATCTGTGTGTAATTAGTCTAATGTGTTTCACTTAGTGTTAGTTTCTAAAATAAATTAACTTTTCAATAATATTCTAATTTATTGAATGGGCATTGAATGAGCATTGCTGTACATTTTGCATTGTTTTGACAATGGTTATTTTTTTTCCATAAAGTCAGATTTCTTCCACATGAGCATTGGCTCTGCAGCTACTCCAGAGTTACCAAGTCGATTGCCCTGAAAAGAGCAATGAAATGTAACATACCTGAGCTAATTGAATTGGAGGGTTTGGCTGCGGGGCCCCCACGCCCCCGTCCCGAGTTCACACCTCGGCCCCTGCCTCCCCGTCTGGAGCCTCTCTCGTCCCCACCAATGCCACGGGGCCTCAGGTCACGGTCGTTGACATCCTCCGACTCGGAAGCATTTGACAGTTCGGAGTTTGTGCCTGGGAACAAAAATCAAACATTTAAAAAGAAATGTGTTTATGTTTTTTAAATAATCAGCTGTAAATCTAGGGGGAAAACACTGTTGCATCATATCCAGGTGAAGCGTTTTTGTTCCTTCCGTCTCACCGTATCCAGAGTACTGGGTGTTGGAGGCTCTTCGCCCTCGGCCACGCCCGCCGTACGTACGCGATGCGTGGGCAGAGTTGCTGCTCTCGTCCGTCATGTAACCTTTCTCCCGGTCGCCACCGGGCCCTGCGGGGCCAGTGGGCCGGCTGGGGGCCGTGCGGTATCCCACCCCAATCTGACGGAGTTGCTCGTCAATCTGGAGGCGCTCGAAGCACAGCTGCTCCACCTCCTGTAGAACATGCTGTTATCAACCTCTGTCTATTTGCTGAATGTATTCGAATACATACAGAAGGTAAAATAAGTTAAGCCTTTTTTTAAAATGACCACTTTATTTGTTTTAATAAATCTCATCTGTAAAAAAAATAAATAAAAAAAAGACTAGTTGTTTATTTCTTTGCATTTTCTCATAATCCCCAGTAGGTGGCAGTAACACAAAAATATTTAAACTCAAATGAGTTTTTCCAAGTCTTTAATAAGTCTGAATGAGAACAGTTTGTCTACTCCTTAGAGCAGAACAAACACTCTAGAAACAAGATTATTGTGTCTGTCTCTACAGAAATACTTTCTGGACCTGAAGGCAGAAGGAAGTGGCACCAGTTCTGTGACAGCTGACTCCACCAATGACAGCTGGATCCTTATGGGAGCTAAGGGGGAGACGAGTCAGGGCAGGGGGGGCTTGGAGTTATCTTTGGAAGCTGAGGGTCCGGATGGCCTGTAACTTACACCCGAGTGCATCCTGTAGCCGGCCCCACAGAGAGGAGCTATTTATAAAAGCTCATGAGGTAAGGCCAAAACCAGACTATCAGCAGCTTCCCTCCTGAGGATTCGGGCCAGCAGGAGACAGGTGACGGGCCTGCAGGTTCACTACTAACGGACTAGTAAGGGAACGCAGTCAGAGTGAAAGAAGTAAACTCCCTGCTGCAAACTCAGGTATGAAAACAAGGAATGTACCCATTTGAAAATTTAGGCCTATATGCATATCCTATATAGTAAGTTAATATCTGCATACATCGTCATAAGTACACAAGAATAAAGTCATAACAATGAAGTCAAAACAATTCAAGAATGAGGTCGTTACAACAATAGTCATATGACAAAAATTTCATAAGATTACAAGAATAAAGTTAAGCAACAAAGTCATATTACCCGGATAAAGATGCCATAAAAGTAAATATTACCAGAATAAAGTCATAATATTAAGTCAAGTTTATTTGTGTAGCACATTTCAGCAACAAGGCAGTCCGAAGTGTTTCACATTATAAAATCAGTCGACTATGACATAAGCAATAAACATGACATTTTGCGAAATGTCAGTTACGACTTTCTTCTGGTAATATTTCATCTTCATTCTCTAATTTGTGGAATACCTTTTGCTGACAGTCATTGGGTGATTTCGGTTTGTTTAAAGATTTCTTCCAAAATTGCTGAACAACAACAACAACCCCACAGTAATATGCTGCCACCTCTGTGTTTCACAGTGCGGGTGTGTTCACATTGATTGAGGTTAGCTTTGGACCAAAAAGAGTTTTCTCACCTACTGCATTTAAGAGAGAGAAACTGGATGAACCAACCTGCAGGTAGGACACATGGTACTCCAACAAGGCCTGAGCATTGCTGATGTTTTCCTTAGTTCCAACAAACACAAAGGGAACCATGCCCTATTGAAGCACAAATGACAAGTTCAGGTTTTAAACACGGTGTCGAAAACAAAAAACAGAAACATGTCAATCCATCAACTAATAGCAACAGAACATGAGAGCCACACACTAAAAATACAGTTAGCTGTGTGTTGAGAGCCGTTAAAGCAGAAGCACTACTGAAAGGGCAGGAGGAACAAAGATGCAGCGAGCAGCAGCAGAGCAGAAGGAATGATGTGGGTGTCAGAGAGACGAGCTGAACGGCGCATTCACCTCTTTGCTGCTGGCAGTGTCGTCTCTGCCAGCCCCCTGCCTGCCTACCTCCTCCCGGGGAAGTTTTTTGTCGTTGTCTCCTTCGATCCGGACGCGGACCACGCCCGACTTGTCCACTATCTCCTGGATGACTTTGCCATTCTTTCCAATGACTTTGCCTGGAAGGAAACGGAAGAAAAGAGCGTCAAAAGCCATATTTGCAATGGACACCTTGTAATACATAAATCACTCCACAACATCTGCCTTTTATGTGGCGCATTCATAAGGAACAGAAGCCTGAGATGTCGCTGAAAGACGTCTCCCAGATGTGATGTTAACGAGCTCTTTCAAGTCGACTTGAGGAATGACAGGAGTTGATGTTCAAACTACTTTTCTGGCTGCGGCCACAGCTCAGTGTGCCACCCAGCTGTATGATTGGCTGGCACAATACCCATCAAGTATTGCACAGCGCAATACTTGATGGGAGCAGCTATTTTCCTTCAAATTCAAAAATACTTTCCTGATCCCAAAGGGAGATTAAAAGTTGTAACTTATATTAAATCAAATTCTTCAGCGTTACTGTCGGCAGGAAGGTTCGATTGAAGCGGTTAGCATTATAAATATAGCAAAGTATGAAAAATACTGCCATAATCAGCCCAACTACACAGCACCTAAAAAAAGAAGTGATCAGTGTTATTACATGACCTCAGCAAAACTGAACTCAGCAGGGGAATTTTTCATTAAATTACTGACTTCACAGATTCGCACAGGATGAAAAACAGACGATCTGCAATCATTACAACAGATAAAACTAATTCTAATTCTAATTCTATTGTACGGATATGGCTTAAGCCATCAAATGATGGGAAGGTCAAGCTGCTTCACTCACCTACAAGGTTCCTGGGAACCTGGAAGTAATCTTCTTTGAACTCCAAATATTCTCTCGCCTGCTTCACAGCCTCAGGAGTCTGGAACACAGCACACAAGTCCAGCATCAGAGGGTATTCAGGAAGCTGCAGCTAACGGCAGCGGCCTCAGAGGGGCGCTCACTTCTCCGTAGATCCTGAAGGTACAGCTCTCCTCCTCCAGCTCGATGGCCGTCACTCCAGGCACCTTCCTGGCCTGCTGGATGTTGGCACCGTGGGAGCCAATGGCGAGGCCCATTAGGTCCTCTCTGACTCGGACCTCTTCCTGATATGCTGATGCTAGCTGCTTACTGGTCTAAAAAAGGGAACCCAAAGACAAGCAACATCAGGAAGACTAAAAGTGGACAGGTTTGTGTTTCACTGGTTCATTTTACCAGTTTTGTTCTGCTCATCAGCTCAGCCACTGACCCCAGGGGCAATATGGCTGAAAGTCCTTGTGTTTTCCTTTTCATGTGGGTGCACTGATTGCAATGTTCTGCCTTCAACCAATGTTTAAAAGTTGATTACAATTTTTGTTTTTGTGTGTGTGCAAAGGTATTTGCAATGACTCAGCAACAGTTGGGGGGCGGGGGAACTACTGTTAACACGGTGGGGGCGTATTAACAGTAGTCAGCCAGTGCCCTCTCTAGGGGACACTGGCTGATGTTCAGAGCTTTGCAGAACTCATCCAGAGTTAAGATCTGTGGATGAGATTGTTTTCTGATGTAAGCTTCAGCTGATTGCCGATTTCCCAAAATTAAGGAAATCGGGTCAGTTTTTAGACTAGTTGATTTACTCTAAAAATCACAATCTTTGACCTAAGGGTATTTGTAAACTGCTGGTTCCAAGGATATGAACCAACCTGCAAAAGAATGTTTTAGGTTTCTCAGCCCCAGATGACAGCACACAATTTGACCTGTGAGTAAATGTAAAGCCTTCTAGAAATTTCTGGAGACTAAAAGGTTCAGCATGGTGGGACTTCAAGCTTATCTGTTGACAAACGGTCATGTGGTTTCAATCATTTTTATTTCCAGACCTCCTGAGCTGAGCTGCAGTGAAACCACTCCTGGTGTTTTGCTGAGCATGGTTCACAGCAGTCACCTACAGTTAACACAGCGATCATGGTGAGAGGACACGAGTTCAGAGGAGGAAATAATGATTGATGAGCTGGAAAACATCATCTCATTTTTCCATTTTATTGGTAAAAAAAAAAAAAAAGAAAAAAAGAGCAGAAGGCATCAGAGGATCGTTCTCTGCATCAAACCAGAACCGAGCAGAGGGATTTTAAGGTTTCAGTATGTACTTTCTGAACATTCTCTGGCTCAAAAATAAATAAATAAAAAACAGCTTCTGGAAGTTGAGTAGTTTGGCCTGACTACATAAATAGACCAATCACTCAATAGGGTCGCATGGAGACGGGGCGAACGCTTGAAGAAGGGGTGGTGGACATGAAGCAGAACAAATGATGGGCTTTTCATCACCCAACTACGACAATGAGAATGGACTTGGTATGTCGGCCCGACCATGGGGATCCCTTTAGCTAACCATGTGTAAGCCCTCTGGAAGTATTTTTATGCAAATAACTACTTAGAACCACATTGTCACAATCCTGAAGATGAAATCTAAGGCCAACAGGGACAACCTTTGTGAAATAAAACCAACGAATATTTGCTGATAAACATTTTACCTCCAAATGTTTGGTGGCTTCTTCGTTGCGGGACATAAGGATGAGCTTGGTGCGGATGCTGCGGAAATGCATGTCACTCAGGAGTGTTGCACGCTTTACCGTTGTGTCATTTGTAGACTTGTGGGGGGAAAAAAAACAGGTCAATGTGAGATCTAGCGATTATCTAGTTTCATAATTTAAGCAAGGGATTTTGGAATTTCCTAACCAGGACAATGAGTTCATGTGTTTGAGCGCTGTAGAAGATGCAGTTGGCGCCGATAGCTTTTCTGAAGTCTTTGTGAATGCCATCGCTTGCACATCTGACAAAATCAAGACACGCACACACATTAACAGCACTGCTCGTGATCTGCAGAAAGCTGCTGAGAAATCTCAACATCACAATAAACCTGGACAAAGGAGGACTCACATGTCCCGCAGGTCTTCCGGGACGGGGATGGTGATCTTGTGGAACGTGTTTCGAGAGGCGGGACTGTTGGGGTTCAGCGGCCTGATGCGCTCCGACGTGACGATCTCGTTATATGTGGCATCACAAGCTGCGTATTCGATTACGTAAAACTGAAACGGCACAACAGACATTTATAGTAAGTAATGTTTAGTTGTTTTAGTTTAAGAAGAAATACAAAAAGATCCCCAGGATCAGGCGGTTAGGGTTTCATCTCTTGCTATTCAGACTGCTGCTCGGGTAAGAGACTTGGACTGATTGAAGTTTTATGATGATTACTGAAATTAGTGTAATTTTAAACCATCAAACCTACAGACAAGATTAGCCAATTAAAACCTAAGAGGTACTAGAGTGAATTTTGTAGTTAGGCACCCAGTTAATAAACTCTAATAATACCTTAAAAAAAAAAGAGAGAATTGTAAAGTATCTGGCCTTTAGGGTTTAAATTGATTAATTTAACAAAGGTGAAGCTAAATCAGGGAAGCTGAGGTTTTCCACTTTGAATAAATGCCCCGATGATGGACTTCAAATTGCTAAGAACTTAATTTTTAACTGGTTGTAGATTAATCTAAAGCTACAGTTACTTCACGTCTTCTCATCCCTATTGTCACAAATTCACCAGCCTGAGGCTATGTTGGGCAAACAAATCAACATCTCTGTTCAAAGACACTCATTTGCGTAAGAATCAATACAAACGGACCCGATTGCATTTACCAAATAACAGAGACTCAAAGTTCCACATCCCACAGCACTCCGTTCTACTGTAATACAAATTAACACAGGGAAATACCAGATTGTATAATTAATTTCTATCAGCAGATAACTGGCTAATGGAAGCACATGCTAAAGATAAGCAACTATGATAAAACGAAATCATTGCAGATATGAATCAAAATACTTTCAGAAAGAATATTAGAATAGAATATGAATATAAAGATCTACCAGCAGAAAGTTAAAGAATAATGGAAGCATAAAGCGCAACACTAAGCTAAAACAAAACAGAATGTGAAACTACAATAAGTGGCAAAATTACAAACGAAAAATAATACTATCCAGGTTAGTTAACATTAGTTATACTAAATGTTCTGTTTTGTCAAATGAAGGAAGTGAGATTTTAAATTCAACATTTTTATGAATAACAGCTAAATTCTCCCCTGCTTATTGGTTTTTTTGGCCTAATTAAGGAGGCTAAAATGTTGCCATATTGTGATTACATTTTTTGGCATATTCTAACTGTTATAAAGAATCCATGAGCCATTTTTTAAATGGCTCATGGATTTTTCTTATCAATATGGAGTTTGAAGTTTTATTATTATGACAACCCTAAAGAAGGCCAGTTGATTCATATTCCACACATTCGAAGGATTCAAGCAGCTCCTGTAAACCTCACAGTCAGAGTTACAGCTCAGCTCATTGATATTCTGGGTACCTTCAGTCATTTCTACTGTGTGCGTTAAGACACCGAACAGAAAACTGATAAAAATCCTGCTTTTATACAGCTGGTTTAATTCATTATTAATTATTCAACAGCGTTTGATTAACATCTGGCTTTGATGCTTTCTTTTAAGTCAAATGCAAGCAAGAAGTGTATACATACTTTTTCACCTCCACACAACTTTCTTTTAGCTTTGTTTCAAACAAATGGCAGCATCAATGACAGTGAATTATTTTGTGTCTGCAGGTTACTTTATTTTCCCGGTATCCAGCCACCTACCTCCCCCTTCATCATCCTGACCCGTGCTAACCACCAGCCGCACGGCTCCTGTTCATTGGCCCTAGAGTAGACCTGCGGAGACCACAGGCGCGTTAGTTCAGCAGGAAGTTCAGGAGTGAGACCTGGATTAGAACGGAGCAGCGCAGCAGTTCTCACCTCCACCTCCTCGCCTTCGCCGATGTCTTTGTGGTAGTCGGCTGGAGGAGGCAGCCGCACGTCGCTGAACGGCAGCTGTCTCTCAGGCTGCCAGCTTAAACACGACGAGACAAACACAGTTCACATTAAATACCGTCGGCTTCAGCCATTTAATGTCCTGACTGCAAAGATTGCTCATTAAAACTTTAAATGTCATCAGTAATCTCATCTTGGTCCGCTGTAATAAATTGTTTTTGTTAAATAACAATAAGATAATCTTTGATTTGGCCAAATAACATTTTCATAGCTATCCTATACGGTAGTAGTGCACTGGTTGCAGTTTTCTGACCAATCACAGATCTATAAAGTAGCCGACCTGCTGATTCCGATTTTGTCCAATGCCATTTTTTGTTTTGTCTGAAAATACATACAGATTGCACTGGCTGTTGCAGCTCCAAGCCGTTCTGTGTCACATGATCTGATTGTATCCCAAGCAACAGAACTGGACATAGATTAGCTGAAGCACGAGCCTTTAAATTTATGATGTTCACCAATGATTTTAACACTATATCCTTCACCAATATAAAAACAGAGAGCAACCACGCTTATGTTAGCCTAGCACTTCAGAGTTTGAATCATCAGCAGAGTCTGAACAAGAGTTTATTTCAGAATATGGTCACGGGTGAATCCTGAATGCAGTTTTCCGGCCGATTACTGATCTTTAAAAAGCCGATTCCAATTTTGGCTGATACCAATTTTTTTGTCTGAAAAACTGCTCAATTAAGCAACAAAGCTACTAAGTTGGGTGAGTACTGTTGATTGCACATGTGCTTAGTGCAGACAGGACCTTGTTGGCCGGTTCGTCAGCCAACCACTTTTGGCAGAGGAAAAGAGGACAGTGGCTGATTTTCAGACATTCTAAGAGGAGGATAAGAACAATTGCTCATTCACGTATCACCCGATGTGCAAAGATGAAGGAAATCTGAGCCGATTTATTGGTGCACCCCAATATTACAGATGAGACAGATCATTTGTGTTGAACCTCTGATCTGGAACATTTCTTATACTTTTTAATCCATTTTTTAAGCAGCTAAAATTCCTTTAGAATTTCCCCACAGGAAACTTCTCCAACACCTCCATGTGCTCAGAGAGAGTAGAAGGACAAGAAGGGGGGCTGGGAACCATCCCAAAAATGACACTGGGCATGGTAGTACCACTTCCCATCCCCCTCCTATCTCACATACCATGGATCACTATTTTTAGGAGAGCTACACGATCTACACTCAGCCATGATGGACCACAGGGAAGCCTGCGGATTGGGGGGGGCAGTAGGTGGGTTCAGGAGGAAAGGAAGTTGTGGGAGGGACAGAGACAGGAAGAGAAGGAAGGTTTTAAAATGACCTGTTCCAAGACGCTTATGGACAGCTGCGTCCCAGGCACGGGTGCTGAAGAGGGACATTTTAAAGGCCTCGAGCAAAGTCTTGTTACAGTCATCGAATTTCCAACTTACTTTCCTTTGAGCTTTTACTTAAAGACTACAGTTCCTTGCTAAGGCATTTGTGCCCCTTGGGGATTTTTTTTTTTTTTGTTGTATTTTGTCATAAATACAATTTTCATTATACATATGTTATATTTGTTTTAACGCAAACACTGCTTCTTTTTAAACAAATACAAATCTAATAAAAAGTCAAGTCTACATTTAAATTTAGATCCCTAAATGCCTCCAGAAGTCCCCCAATCATCCCTGCACCATGCTGAGTGCTGACGGTTTACTACAGCACATCCAAGCATGTCAATGTTAGAATGTCCTAGTCAAAGTGCAGACTGGAGTACAGTTGAGAATCTGTGGCAAAGTTGACAAGTGATGTTTAGGAATACTCTCCCTCTGGTTAGGCTGAAACTGAGCAACTCTGAAAAGAAAACAGGCATAAACTTTAGCCTGTAGAGGAGCAAGTGTAATAGAGCTTACCACAAACTTCATTTTATGATGAAAAATTATTTTTCTAATAAATACATCAAAGTCTGATGCAACTAAAAATGCACTGATGTGATAATATCTGTATTGGTCCCAATATTGTAAAAAAAAAAAAATTCTACATGGGGTATCAGTGACAACATGCCCAATGCATTAAGGCAAATCTATTCAGTCTAATTCTATGCTTTGTGCTCTGAGTGATGTCATACTTTATCATTTATTTTACATTATATTTAGAATTCCAAATTTCACTTTCTGAACCATTTGAAAGGTTTATTGCAGTTTATATACGTTTGATCAAAGAATTCAGCTTATTTGTCAGTTTATTATTTATTTCACATTAGTTGTTATCCTTCTAATTGCACTGTCTGAAGAAATTAAAGTTGTGTTGAAGCTATTGGTGTATTTGAGTGAGCTTTACTGGAGCAGTCATCCAACAAATCTATATTTCAGTACAAATATCTTAGAATTACAATTGTAATGCTGCACTCAAGGCAGAAGACAATCATTCCTTGTAACATGACAAAAAAGGGGAACATTTCAGAAACCACCAAATTTATTAACCCATTATTTAATACAAGTAGACAAAACAAAAAGCTCAAACTTACTTGTTTTCAAATACAATAGTAAGTGAGTCTTCATGGACATCTTTGATAAAACCCTGAAGAAAAACACAAAAAAGAAAAAAAAAAGGTGTTATCATCACATATGCTGTAGAAACATAAGGATCTGGACTGTGTGCGTTAGATTTGTGCATGCTGACAGCTGGCTTTCAGGCCAACAGTGTGACTGCTTCTGAAACAGAGCATCTTGGGCCCCGATAGCGAGCCAAGGTGGCACGTTGCTGCTGACACGGTTCTCTGGCTGTGAATTCAGCGCCGGGTGAAAGTGACGACCGACAGCAGAGAAAATTTCCTCTCACTAACAGCATGAAAACGCCTCAGCTCCCTTTGTCTGACTGTCCGTCTGCAGCCTAAACGGCTTGTGTCAAATTCCCTGAGTAGTTTTGAGAAAGAAAAAGCGTACAAAAATATGTGATTCACAAATCTGTCACATCTACCCAGTGGTGGAAACAGGTGGAAGGGGACTAGAGTGGCACAGCCATAAATGGGACTTAAGGCTCAGGAAGATCCCAGTGGGAAGCAGGGAATACTGGTGAGGACGGTTTTGGTCGGGTCCTTCCGGACTTTTTCTAGGGGTGAAAAATGAGCCGTTTGGAGGTGTTGGGAGAAGGTGGTTGGGGGGGAGAATCCCCTATTGCTCAAATGACAGCCAATCAGAGGCAGATGGACGCTCTGGTTCAGCTGGAGGTTTCTTCTGGTTATAGGGGAGCGTTCCTCTCCACTGTCGCTACATTTTTGCTAATAGAGAATGTTAACTAAACTGAATTATGCATATCTGGACATTTTTGATGATTTTCTTTATTTTAAACCCTAAAATCAAAAACAACCGTTTTTATTTTTCATTAAAAAACAAATTATATTTCCTTAAAATCTTCTTTTAAACTTTTTTTGTTTGGACAATGATTTTGGGGTTGTAAAGGCTGTCAACTCCTGGGCCTGGCAGAGGTTTAAAGAAGAGCTGCTAAAGCAAATGGGGTGGATTAGCAACAAAGATGTCCTCCAGGACATGTGATGATGTCATTCAAGACATGTCACCGTGAAATATCGTCTCTGATGCCCAGATGAGCCGTTATGTCATGAGACTGTCATACGGCAACAGTCTTCAGTCAGAGGCCTTTTCAGATTCACTGCCAGACTGACTGTAAGTGGAGATTATTCCTGGTCACAGCGTCACCACAACTCTTTGAAAATAGTTTGATGATAAGAGTTCTAACATTTCATTTTGTTTTGGTGTGTATAAAGTTGTTTTTTTTTGTAATTAAATAACCTGGAGTCATATGTATTAAATTTTCTAATCACGAAACATCATTCATGTTCAGTTCTAACATATCTGTGTGGTTAAGCCTGTAGTTGTGGATCTACTGTCACCATAACAAATTTTGCTTGACGATATATTGCCCCCAAAGTTATTGCAATAAACAATAAAATTGTTGTTTTGAGACCATTTTCAAGCTATGTAACAGTAATGGCATAATTATTCAAGAAGACATTCTCAGAGATCAGTAAACTTTAAGTTATATTGAACATTTAACACTGGAACTGGAAGACATTTTTAAATATTCTAAATAAATAAAACAACAAATAAAATGAATTATGAAGTTTCAAAACAAAAGTATCCTTCAAAAACAAACAAAAAATAAAATAAAAATCAGCAGACAAAAGACTCAGTTTTTGGTAGAAAGAGAAAAATGACAAATCATGCAAATAAAAATGATTGATTTATTGCTTATAGCAACAGGATGCATTAGGAAAACCTGGTCAGCTGACAGAGGCTGCAGGTGTGGATGCAGTTCCAGTGAGAAGCAGCTGTAAGTCATGGATCTACTGATTCTTTCTCTGAACCACTCAGCAGAAACATTCATCAGTGAAGCAATGTAGAATTCAGCACTTCTTCCAACAGCTTTTCTCAAACATATTTTAAAAGGGCAGAATTAAAAACTTAAGACTTAAAAACAAGCATTTGTCGATGCTGAAACATTTAAGCAGCCATCTCTTTGCTGCCACTTTATCTTTTGGCGCGGCAGCTGCCAGGTCCCCAGTACCCCACCACCCCCTAAACAGATTTCAGGTGTTTTTGAAAAGGCCAACCACAGAGACGCTGTTCTACTTGAGTGACAGCAGAAGATGAGCAAATTTTTTTTTTTACAGTGCATCTGAGGCATTTTGTGTAGTTTACTGTCTGTTTTATCTCTAATGGGACCAGAGGGAGATAAGGACGGCTGTTTAAAATGGGGATGTTTTTGTCAGACGTATCATAGAAACAGCTGCTTTTTCTGGAGCCAGCCTCTGAAAGATGTGGTTTATTTTAATGCAGATGTGTTGGACAACAGAATTACAGCTCATGAAAATGTTTTGCTAATTGAAAGACTCTGTTTTTCCTCACAGCAAATCTTTTTTCACCCTTAGCAGCATAGATGAAGGTAAAAGAGAGATTGTATTGGCTGTTTTCAGCTCTAACTCTGTTTGTGTCACATGGTCTGATAGTACCCCTAACAACAGAACTAAATCATAAGTCTTCACATTCACAAATGACTGGAAATGTTGCGGTATTTATTATCAATGAGCCACGTGAAAACAAAGAGCAACATGCTAATGTTAGCTTAGCACTACAGAGTCTGAATGAAAACATTGCCAGGGGCAACACAAGTTTATTGCAGAATGCAGCAGCATTTTACAGAGTAGATAGAAACAAATGTTAAACCAGGAGGTGCACCAACTGCAGTTTTCTGGCTGATCACAGATATTTACAAACCCCGACCTGCAGAATCTGATTTAGGCAGATAAAGACACTGAATATAGAGACTAAATAGTGAAGTTGGTAACAGTGGGGTGACTGTTACTAACTGGGGAAAACCCAGACATGATCTTTGCAAAGGTAGATGAGATCAGTTTCTCAAGACAGTATCGGCCAATCGCAGATCACCCCAAATTAAGAAAATCAGGGACAATTAAATCAGTGCATCTCTAGTAAAACTATGAACATTTTATAATCTTATTAGCTAATATTTATGTTAACTTGAAGTTGAAGCAGCATATTGAGGCTGTCCTGCAGAAATTAAAGATAGGACAAATATCATCAGGGAAAGCAGGTGGAGCCATTTCCAGAAAGTCTTTAAGAGTAAGTTGGGACAGAGTCACCAACTAGTCAAATGTAGAGTTAATTTATTATAAACAGATTACATTGCCAGGATTCTGATTGGGACCA
The DNA here is from genome assembly GCA_903067055.1 of Poeciliopsis paucimaculata. Taxonomy (NCBI): domain Eukaryota; kingdom Metazoa; phylum Chordata; class Actinopteri; order Cyprinodontiformes; family Poeciliidae; genus Poeciliopsis; species Poeciliopsis paucimaculata. The sequence continues at coordinate 10,947 of CAEGAD010084307.1, read as the reverse complement.
CATGTTAATCTTTAAGGACTCTGATCTGAAACAGGGACAGGAAATCATGATTAGCTGAACAGCATTTTCAGCTGATTTAAAATAAAAAAAACACTAACTAAAACAGCCAAATAGTAATGTCAAGGCAGTGGAGCAAAAGTATGTTTAAGACATGTATAGAAGTTCATTTGTCTTCTAAATTAATCTGTTTCAACAATGCCACAGGGCAAAGCAAAGTCAAGTTCTTCTGATATTACGCGACTCATGGAAATGAGTGGAAGTCTTCATCATGAAGTCAGCAACCATGTGGTTGATTAAAGCCACAAGCTCTACAACCTTCATCCTGAACAAATAACCCAAATTGTGCCAACTCACTTCCCTCATATGGAAAACCTAAGAGTTGATCCTAAAGAAGTTGGGGTCTTCATTTTTAGTTTATCTGAATTCTGCAGAGCTGGAACCTCACACACAGAGCGGGGAATTAAATGCCAACCAGTTCATGTAAAGAAGGAAAGCGGCGGAATAATGAGTGCAAAAGACACACGTCAGAGTCAAACCTGTCACCCTGTAAAACAAAAACAACAGGTGAAGCAACGTGGGAGTAAATATAGGATGGTTGCTTAAACTGTGGTGGGGCCTGGCAGAGCAGCTGAAAGTTTCAAGAGAAGAGCCATGTGTGTCAGAATAGCTACTGTGTGCTCTTACAAAGTAACATGTAGAGAAATAAAGGAGAAACCAAGTTTGATATTGAATTAGATTTTTCTCTCAGTGAATAACAGCAGCAGAGGCTTACACAGAAATGAAACAGAAAGTCTATCTATACAGCAACTGTTCCTCCTCAGGGCTGCCTTCTTCATTGGGACTCAGACCACAAATATATTCTTACAGGAGCTGCACAGCAGCTGGCTGCTTTTTATTAGCTTGCTCCCGGTTTAAATGCATTCATCCCGTGTTTTCTCAATGTATTGGGACTTTTTTCTTAAATATCTTGAATTTATAGTACCATTTGCTGATAAAGAATAGACATGAACCAAGCATGCTGATGACAAGTGTACTTAGCTTCTCAGCTAAGTCCAGCTAGCGGTTATCCTGAATGGAACACATCTGCTCCTCCTCCTCGCTAACGTTAGCTGAGAAACACTGTGGTAGCTTACCTCTCAGGAGGGGGGGGGAAACAAAGCAGCCTTTCCATGAAACAAAACTTTAAGGTGGGACAACAGAAAACAACCACTGCACGCAGTTTACCTTGTAGAAGGCCCCGTTCGAGCCGCGAACCTCCACGGCCAGTCCGTCCATGCTTTTCAATAGATCCCCACGGCTGTGCTTGGCGTCCGTAACCGTTGCGACTCCCTGCGAGTCCGGAGCCGTTCCCACCCCCAGCTTCACCGGCCCTTCGCCGCTCTCCGACAGCCTCTGGATTTCCAGTGTTTCGGGTGGAGGAGGAGGAGAGAAAAAAAAAGGTGGAGGGGACAGAGGTGAAGGGGTTGGGGGAGATGGGTGTCACAACAAGCAACGCAACGCAGATGCTGTCCCCCCTGGCAGGCAGTTCAGTTTAGGAAGGAGTGTGTGGAGGGGGGGGGGGGGACCGTTATTTGTTTTTGTCCAAATGTGGGATTCAGAGCTCGCGAGCTAAACGGCTCCAACGCGAGCGGCTACTGTAGTTTCGACTTGCGCGAGGAGAACACGCTAAATGATATTAGCTGCTGGATAATTAGCTGGGAGGCTAGCTATCACACCAGACGCCGTCAGTTTTCAGGGATGAAGCTAGCTTGGCTAGTGTCTGGTAGCCAGGTTGCGTTCTGTTAGTTGGACGTGTGGCGCAGACGCTGCATTGAGATATTTCACAGAAGTCGTCACCGGGGGTGGTTTCTTCAGCCTCTGGTGTAATCTTTCGGCGGTGTGTCTTTCTCCAATTCCGTCTGAAATGTGCAACCGCCCGGCGACTATTCCTCACCAGCCGCCCGACCCCTCAAACACGCTGAGAGAGTGAGTCGAAGAGGGTCTGAATGACCTCGAACACCCCACCCCTTCACTCGAGAACCTGCCCGAAAGAAAACATGGGTTTGTAATTGGTTCAAATGTTCGTCAATCAATCATCTTTGTCAGTTATTGGCTCAGCAAATAAGGGTTGGTCTCTGAGTGGGACCAATAACTGAAAGCGAGTCACATCCTAACACAATTCATTGGTTTGTTTCCGTGTCAGTTACAATTTCACTCACACTGACCGACTCCCGTACTCCATGTTACCCACTCATTGATGAGAGAGAGTGGGAGCATTCCTTAACAGTCGGCCGGTGACCGGCTCGGCTGGAATTAATGACGACAGGGAGTGGGAGGAGTTTTTCTGTTCCTTCAACTGTTTTTGGTGACGGGAGGAAGAGGTCACATCCAACTTGTCAGTGATTAAGTAATATAAACTTATTCATGTAATTAACAACAGACAACGTGAACAAGCAACAATGAAATAGTGAAACATTCTTAAAGAAATGTTGATGGGTCAATACCTCTGTACACCATAATATTGTTTCGTAGTTCAGACCCACCACATACATTAACTTTGGGCTTGAAACCCATTAGACATCTGTTATGAATAACACATATATCAAAACATCTGTTTCTCACTCACTGGATTCCATACATTTGAGCTTAACAGACAGATATACAAACAAGAAGATTGGGTGGGATTTTCTGGCACTGTACGACACAGACTCAGATCTTATCTGCCATAGAGGGGCTACATGTGTCACTCATGGAGTTCCACAAGATCCTATTTATAGGGGAACCTTTTTTTTTTTTCAACATCCCCAGGATCCATCTTGCTCATATTATGGAGTACTACAACAACGTATCTTACAAATGCTTTACTGATGGCATAACTTTGTATCTTATTGTCACCGCTTCAGTATAGTTCACTACTTTCTGTAACCCATGTGTGCCGCTGCCAGCCTTGGCCAGGATTCTCTTCCAAAAGAGATTTTTAACGTCAATAGGACTGTCCTGGTGAAATAAAGCTCATGGCTTCTAAATATGACTCATCTATTATTCCACCTTTCCCATAAAAGTAATTAATCATCAAATCTTGTTTAGTATGCCTTATGTAATGATTTATTTCCTTTTTAGTGTATATGTCCTAGACCAGGGGTCCCCAAGGTCGGTCCTCGAGGGCCAGTATCCTGCATGTTATAGTTCTCTCCTAGATGAAGACACTGGGAGCTACTGCTATTAACTCAGTTACCCTCTGACTGAGAAAAAGTCTGAATTCTGAGATTAATATCCAAGTTTTAGAGGCCCTCATTCTCTTTGTTGATTATAGCAAATGAAAAAATGTTTGGTGATTCCACCTTTAATCTTAGAATTCTGACTTCTATTGTTAAAATTCTGAGAAAAAAAAAGGTCAGAATTCTGATTATTTTAAAGTCAAATACCTGAGAAGAAAGGTCTGAAATCTGATATTAAAGTCAGCAGCATTTTGTTTTTGTGGCTCTAATCCAAAGGAAAGAAAAAAACCCAAACTATTGTGACTTTATTTTTTAGGCTTCATTTTTGTTGGTCGTTTTCTATTTTAGAATCTGACATTGTACAAATTTATTGGATTTTTAAAACAGGAAAATCTAACTAAATAAATAAATAAAATTAAAAAATTGGGCTTGTCTCCTAATTTTCTTTTCATAATTGCTGTTTGACCGCAGGTTCCTGTTCTGCAAAACATGAAAATACACAGATATCCAACATCACCTCAATTTAAATCAAGGCATACTGTAAACCAGTGTTTCCCAACCCTAGTCCTCAAGGCACACTGTCCTACATGTTTCCTTCTTCTTCTTCTTTTTGTTTTATGGCGGTTGGCAAACAACTTATAGGTGCATTACTGCCACCTTCCAGACTGGAGTATGGATCAGATGTAAAACCACTATAATCTTCCCATAAGACCTGACCTCCTAAGAAAACTAAAAATGCTGTTAAACACTACATCCTCAGACGATTTTTTGCAGCAGATTTCTAATATCTAATTTATTTTTGTTTCTATTTAACTCTCTGATTAACACCTCTCTTTCCTGAATATATTTATTACATTCTAGAAAAATATGCTGTATTGTTTCTGACTCTCCACAATAACTACACATACCTGTGCTATGTTTGTTAATTATTTTCAGAGTACTATTTAACCCCGTATGCCCAAACCTTAATCTGGATATTACATCCTCTTCTTTTTTATTCCTATTACCTTTCCTACATTCCCCAACTTTTTTTTTAATGCTATAATAAAATCTTGCATTTTCTTCTCTATCCCATTGTTCCTGCCATTTCTTTGTAATATACCTTTTACTTATACTTTTGACCTCATTTTTGATTATTTTGATATTAAGCTCAACATTATCCCTTTTTGCTGCATGTTTAGCAAATTTATCTGCCAACTCATTTCCTATTATTCCAATATGGACAGAAATCCAAACTAATTTAACCGGGGATCCGTATTTTTTAATTTCAAAAACTGATTAATATCCAATATGATATCTTGTCTTGTTTCTGAATTTTGTTCCAAAATACTTATTTTTTTAAAATCTATATCTGAGCAATTTTCTGTATGTACATCTATTCTTGTTCCCCTCCCATCATTCATACAAACTAATTTATTATCTTCCAATAGCTGTTCTATTATATCTCCAATTGTATCAGTTCCCTGCCCTCCCCATAAATTGCTATGACCATTAAAATCTGCACACCAAATAACTTTATTTCTATTTTGTCCCTGAATTTCTTTTAATTTAGCCAACTCTAATCTTTCACTTGGATTGTAATAATTTATAATAATAAATGGATTTGCATTTATCCAAATCTCCACAATGACAAACTCATCTTCTTTTCCTCTCTTAACCACTGTGAACGGCAACCCCTCCCTAATAAAAACAGCACATCCCCCACCATTACCTTCAATCCGATCAAATCCAACAACAGAATCATTTAAGATTTTAAATTCTAATTGGGGTTTTAACCAAGTTTCTTGTATACAATACATGTTTTAATTTATCAATAAAATGCTTTAATTCCTGTCCATATGATATTAAACTTCTTGCATTTCATTGAAGAAGCAAGACCATATTGTAACTATCCTATCCATACTGCCTCCTGACTGGCCTGAGCATTGAGGTCATCCCTCACTCCCTCCCATGTTAATTCATTAATGTTAAGACGATTTGCTGCCGCTTTCACAATTACTTGAATTCTTTTTGTTTTTGACTTCATTTCCATTTTTGCATTAATAACCCCTGCAATAAATATCACTAGCTTTTTTAAAATCCACATACACTTTATTTTCTTTTGCTTGGTTTAACCTTGTATTCATCCTGTTTTCCATCCCAACATCTGTTCTTTGCTTTACCATTTTAACAGCCTCTGCATAGGATAATTTGTTTCTTACTCTGATTTGTTGGACCTGCACCTCCCTCATCATTACTTTACAGCCACCATGTGCCACACTGTGGCTGCCACCACAATTACAACATTTTGGCTGCTTGCTTTTATTGCACTGTTCATATTCACATATGAATATGAACAGTTCATATGTACCTCTTGCACATCTTCTCTTTCCTTTACATGTCTGCGCTGTATGGCCAAATCTTTGACATTTAAAACATCATAATCGGTCGTGGGACATACTCTCTTACATTGTAGGTCAAATATCCTAAATAGACTCTTTCTGGAAGCCTTTCTTCATCAAACCCTATCAAAATACTTTCACTGTTCTTTTTCTCTCAATTTTTAAAGGTCTGGCGCCTTCTCACATCTTTAATTCTTCCTCCTCTGAGATTTGACTTTATTTCCTCAACACCTGCAGGACCAGGGTTGGGAAACACTGCTGTAAATAACGCAGACATACCGACTTACAAGATAGTAAAAGCAGGAGTAGACAATGGTTATAGTAGAAGATGGGACTTTAATCTCATGATTCTGACTTTAATTTAATTCCGATTAAAGTCAAAATGACTTTCTTACTTCAAATTCTGAACAAAAGGCTCTAAAAAACCCCCCAAAAAAACCCAAATCTGCATTTTGAGAAAAAAGTCAGAGGGTGTGTCCTCCTCCGTAGCAAATCATATATTAGCCATAACATGTATTCCTGTCTATGATTATAGCTACCATATACATTAATACGTAGTAATATCTACGACAACTACAATCAAAAGTATTAATTAATAATGATTTCTGTGACGCGAACACTCGCTCCCGGATATGACGTTCTAGAACGCGCGTTTACGCGCTGAGGCCATGTGCGCTATTTAACCAATAGAATGACCCGATGCAAGGCGCGCGCAACTTGAGTTAGGAAGCGCTCGTTGCGTTGCGGCGTCGCTATTTTTATTTAATTTGTCGTGGGAGAAACAAAGTAAGAAGGTCAAGGGAAATCTTTTGACACTATTAAGCTACAAAAGGAGAAACATGGCAGAGCAAAAAACAACGAACATAGAGCTGGGGACGGGAGACAATTTGCCTCAACAGGGTAAGAAAGGCTTGACGCTCTCTTGAGTAGGACTCATTTGAGAAGTATGCTTGGAGAGTCAACATTTTGTTTTTAGATATTGCAATTTTACTGACGTGTTACAAACATGAAAAGTTAAATGACACGGGGAAATTTGCCCCTTTGCGGGTTTTTCCCACCAACATGTTATGGCGTCGATTTATTGAGGCGTTTCCTTTCAATCTTTCTACGCAGTTCTCTCCTCCTTACCGCCGTGTGACGTGACGGAGGAAGATTTGACCCAGAATCCTCAGTTCTGTAAACTCTTGGCCACTCTGACTCAACGTGTGGACAGAAGTGGACTCACTGTCCAACTTAAAGCCGACCTGGACAGGGTAAGGTAACCTGGACGTTTTCATGTTGTAACAGGATCTTTAAATGCGCCAAAAAAGCACAACATCCTTTTCCCTGACTTTGAGATCAAACTAGACAACAAATTGTTTCCCTTTGCTTGATGCCAGATTGATTTAATTTTTTTTTTACTTTGGGAAATCCCGGATGATGATGTAATTACTTTTGAAATCCTCGAATTCACAGCATTTGATTACATTACCCTATGACATCAAATGTGAAGTATGGAGGAAGTAGCATCATGTTGTGTGGATGTTTTGATGCAGAAGATACTGGTGCACATAACACTGTGAGAAAATATTAAAGCAATATTTTTTTAAACTTTCGGACGTCAGAAAATAAAACTTTAGGCACAAAAGAGAAATCCAGATAAACAAATAAGAGCTATTTGGGCCATAGGGAGATAATCTGTCTTATATTATACTCTCATGACACAAAAAACATTTTGTCGATCGATCGTCGGGGGCTTAGCACATTTTTATTTTTCTGGGGGAAACCTGCAGAAAAGTCAGTGTTTTGGCATGGCTGTCTCTAAGCCCTGATATAAATCCTTTAGAAAATTTGTGACTGGGCTTAAGATGGATGGATGATGTTCTAACCAGCTAATATGGAGCATCTATCCATTTATCAACATTTTTGAGAGAAAAACTACAAAATAAGTCAAACATGTGTACCTAATTCTTCTTAGTTGGTTCTATTATACATGATTATTCTACCTTTGGAAAAGAAAAAAATTACAGTCATTTCCCTGCTGACTGAATATAAACTAGCTAATACTGTAACTCCACCTTGGTAACCAAGCTGAGTATTTGAGTCAAGTACCAGGTTGTGAAACGCTGACCTCTACTGGCACACAGGAAGAAGTGCAGAAACATTGAGGGTTTAGGTCGGTGTGTTGTCTGTGTGTAGGCTGAGCAGAAGCTGCAGACCCAGAAACGTCAGTGGCTCCGCTCTGAGAGCCTCCACAGAGGGCTGCAGGAGATGCTCCAGGAGTTCTACGTCAGGAAGCACAAATCTACCATTCCCCCTGACCAGAAAATGGTAGATCCCACTAACTTCTCTGGAGTAAATTTGGATTTTAAAACTTTACCGTCATTGTTTCCACATAGTACAAACAAATCCTGAAATAAATGAATAGAGTTATTGGATTATACTTGAATATGTTGCTAAAGAGCCTTTGCTACAGTTCTATGAAACAATGGAGAGGTGTCTGCGTGTGACTCAGTGTGCCAAGCAGCTATATCCCAGCAGCACCACAAGCCAGGACCAGCCGTCCGTTCTGGGCCTAACACCCCAACAAGTGCTCCAGCTCCTGCCTCCAGAAAAGGTACATTCCTGGAAAAAGCAGATTTTCCAACAGTCTGACTTTAGATTGTTTCCCTGACTCTACTCCGTCTTCCACAGAATGTCCAACAAATGAAACAAGATCTTCCCAGATGGCTGGAGAGACGTCTGAAGGAGAAGTGTCTGAGCCTCATCTCTTATTATCAGCCTGAATGGGGTAGTTGTCCATCCACTGACCATATAACTGCAGTTTGACATTTAAAAAAATAAACTTGCTCAATGGAAACATGACAATTTTGATTTTACACATGAAAGTCACATCATCAGCAACCGGCTGTTGCCACTGACACAAACCAGATGACAGGAAGTATGGTAGTTGGAGGGCAATTTTTTGCATGAACAAACTTATCAACGAATGATTGCAATTGCGTTTCTTCCTTAATGGAAATACCTCAATTGCAAAATTGTGTTTTTTGACATTAGCAGAATATTGACAAAGTCTTCATTACATTTGTAGTAGAGACCCAGCTAATGCTACATTCACTTTTAGTATCTTTAGCAGGCTTTGTTGTCGTGCACTCACTCCCATGTCCTCGGTACTGTCTTCTAGAGAATGACAGTGAGGATCTGAAGACCAGCAAGCTGTCTCATCTGTCCACCCTGCTGGACAAAGACAAGAAAAGAACAGAGCTGCTGAAGGAGATGTGTCGAGAAAACACTGTCCTGTTGCAAAGACAAACCCAGCTCTGCCTCTCTGTAAGAAAATATAGTTCACTCTATGCTTTTACGTTGTTTTTTTATTTTTAAAAGCATTCTTTATTATTAGTTTCCAATCCACAGTTATTGAACAGGTACAACTCCAAGCTGTATAGACTTGAATGCTTATTGGTTTTAATTATATTAAGTGGTGTGTGTTTGCGTAAAGAGAGGAGCAAAAAGGGCCAAAAGAAGATTCGCTCGCTCTGAAAAGGGTGTGGCATCATTTTAGAACCCGTAAATGTTTTTGGTGCAAACAGCCAACGTGGATGCAAGGAACACCCTGAGAAAAAAGGTGCAAATTAATATCAAAATATTTGAGAAGAATCTAGTGTTTATCTGTCTGCCTGGAACCCATTCATATACCGGAACCAGTCAAGTTGTTTGTATGTCACATTTCAGCAACAAGGCAGATCAAAGTACTTCACATAATAAAAATGCAACACACAGAAAAACAAACAGAAAAACATTACATTGCAGTGGCAGAATAGAGAAAAGTGATTGAAAACTTGCAATCCAGACAAGAATTAACAATGTTCCAGTTTTTAGTGATCAAAGGTAACTCTTAAATCAAAACCTAAAACACTATTTGTTTAAACGCCTCTGAAGACATTTTTGCAGTAAATTAATGCAACTAAACATAAATGCATAGATGAGTTTCTTTAGATCTTGCTGAGACATTAGTCGTGTAATCCTAAAAATGTTCTAGAGGTGGTAGAAGGCCGACTTTGCAAATGTCTTGATGTGTACCTGAATGTTCAGGTCAGAGTTAATCACTACACCCAGATTCCAGACCTGATCTCTAGTTTCTATCTGTAAGAACTGAAGCTGTGTGCCAATTCTTAATCCTTGATCTTGATCATTCTTCTTTAGGTCCAAAAATAATGTCAGTCATGTTTCTAAGACTCTTGAAGGAGCAGCAGCGGCACAGGAAAAAAGTCTGCATATTAGTCAGTCACTGCCTCCATGCATTGCATGGCAGGCACCTAGTGTTCTACACCTCAAAATAACTGCCGCTTCCTACTACTGTTAATGCGGCTTGTACCGCTACGTGCCCCCTCACAATATATATATCAAAACGTGCGGCTCGATCCCATGAGGGGAGCTATTACTTTTGTTGGCATTTTGAGTAACTGTGGCGACATAATTAACAAAAAACAAGCCAAATTCAACTCAAAACAAAAGTCTAAATGATGCAAAACTGTCTCAGTTTGACTCAGAATAGACATTGGGGTTAGTCTGCCCCTCAAAGCTGCTCTTTTGAACGCAAACCAGATGTGCCTGATGCTCAAAACGCATTTGTTGTGAACGCACCATTGTATGGCCAGTGTCACACTATGTCCATCGTATTAGGACCAAATCCCGGTCCTAATATGATGGACTCATTGCTTTGGGTCAGGGGTATCGTTTAGAGGTAAGATGCAAATTAAGTTTAGTTGAGGTTAGGAATAGATTAGTATTGGGGAGGGTTATGCAAAATCGCAGCTAGTAAAATGAAGGGAAATCACTGCAACGTTCTAATATGGGTCGAAATAGTTTCGACAAACTTGTACAGAATTTTGTTTTTTAAATCATTCTATAAATAAACAATGATGATATAATGTTGGGTTGTAGTTCTGTCAACTGCATAGCTGCAGTAGTCTAATGTGTTGAATGTGCTGAGACACATTCAACGCATTAGAAACCAATATGAACCAAAAGTTTGCCTTTTGGTTCTGATGGGTTGATTCTGGACAGTAGCAGAGCCAGAGGACTTTTCACACATTCTCTTTCATATTCTACTGTCAGACACATCCTTGTGCACACACATTCACACCTTAGGACAATTTAGAGAGATCAATTAATTTTGAGAATTTTCACCTGCTACAGCATAGGAAAGTTTTAATGTTTCTTATGCTGTTTTGAACTCTGAAACTGATCTTGTTTTTTCTCCATTGATTTTGGAGTCAGGAATTTTATTTGCATTGAGGCCTGTGTCTGTTTTCCATCCATCCATCCATCCATCCATCCATCCATCCATCCATCCATCCATCCATCCATCCATCCATCCATCCATCCAT
>CAEGAD010084305.1:0-14814 GCA_903067055.1 Poeciliopsis paucimaculata | reverse complement strand
ATGAGGTAGATCTCAGCCGGCTGGTGAGAGAAAAAGTAGATCTTGGTCTCAAAAAGTATGAGCACCCCTGATCTAGATACTTTGTGAAAATCTGTTCTTCTGATAAAAGGTATCATATGGTCTGTTTTGGCACTCTGTCAAACTCATATGTGATGTTTGGTGGAAAAAAAATAAGTCGGTATTCATTAAATGTAAGTGAAGAGAATGATATGTTATCATCAGGGAGGAAAGCAGGACTCGTTCCAGCAATGGGAGGTGATCCCCATCGAGGTGTGTGACGTGCGGCAGGTGAAGAACAGTTTCAAGAAGCTGATGAAAGCCTGCGTGCCGAGCTCCCAAACCACAGAGCCAAACATGAGCTTCCTGCGCCTCCTAGAGGACTCGGAGTGGATGACTCTGGTCAGTATTTATTAGTTTTACAGCTTTCCTTAGTGTAGATGCTCCGCCATGACAGGACTCTGACCTGAGTTGGCCGTTTTTCCAGTTGCATAGAGTGCTGCAGGTGTCTGTTTTGGTGGTGGAGCTACTGGACACCGGCTCCTCGGTCATGGTCAGCCTGGAGGACGGCTGGGACGTTACAACACAGGTTGGACACCGTGGACAAAGATATGCAGGCCAACCCAAAATCTGCTTTTATTTGTTACTTTTTTTTAATCAAGGAGTTCGAACTGTGTTTTTGTAGGTGGTGTCCCTGGTGCAGCTGCTGTCTGACCCATACTATAGAACGTTTGATGGTTTCCGACTGTTGGTAGAGAAGGAGTGGCTGTCGTTTGGCCACAGGTTCAGCCACCGGGGTGCGCAGACGCTGGGCAGCCAGAGCAGTGGTTTCACCCCTGTCTTTCTGCAGTTCCTCGACTGTGTACACCAGGTGGGTCAACATCTCTATCAAGGTCAGACTTTGCAATGTTCCATCTCAGGCTACTCAGGGTTAGCAAGAAGCAAACACCTCAACGTGATGGAAGAGGACCTCGGCATTTTGTTGTCATTGAGCTGAACTGAGTTCCTGTGTTACACAAGTGTTGAAGAAAAATTGGTTCAATGAAGACCAGACCTCAATCCAGGATGAAATGCTTTGGTGTGCTGAAACAAATGTTTGCAAACCTTAATGAACTCAAAGTTGTGAAAATAGTCTTAGATCTTTAGACTTGGCACTGTCAAGACCTGGATTCAAAAAGATAAAACGCTTTGTGCAGAAATGTCAGCAGTCCTCAAGTTCCCCTCCTCTTTCTCTACATATGGTGTACGTTTGGCCATCAAACGTACACCATATGTACGTTTGGTGTACGTACATACACCACTGCCTGTGGAGTTGGACCACAGAAAAAAATGTAGTCATACATTTATAGAGCAAAACACTGAGTTTAATCAAGATGAAAATGTGTGTTTGAATAAGCTGAACAGCATAAAAACTGCTTTTTTGTTTAAAGAACTGTGCTGTCATCCTAAAAACCCTTCTGCATCCTTCAGATCCACCTTCAGTTCCCCATGGAGTTTGAGTTCAGCCAGTACTACCTGAAGTTCCTGGCCTACCATTATATGTCCAACCGCTTCCGCACCTTCCTGCTGGACTCGGACTATGACCGCATCGAGCTGGGTGAGCCACAGCCACAGTAGATCTGCTCGTATTTGTCTGACTGTGACGCTGATCATTGTGTGGATGTAGGAGTGTTATACGAGGAGAAAAGCGACAGGAGAAATCCTCACGTGTGCAAGTCTGTGTGGGACTACGTTGACAGACTCAACAAAAAAGCCCCCGTCTTCTACAACTACATGTACTCTCCAGAGGATGAGGAGGTGAGGGCAGCTTCCGTCTATCTTGTAGTGACAGTTGCACTTGGTACTGAGGTTGAATAATATCTATACTCAAAATATTAATGGAACATGACTCAGGAACATTCCGGGATCGTTTCAGGAATCAGAGTTCTTAAATCATTAAGATGAGCCTGATGTGGAAATGTATTGCAGGTCCTGCGGCCATACACTTTCATTTCCAACCTGAAGGTGTGGGAGTTCTACTTGGAGGAAACTCTGTCTGATGGACCCCCATACGACTGGGAGCTGAGGAGCCGGCAGGAGAGCCTGGCAGAGGAGACGGCAGAGAAAGCTGACACCGGTGCTCCAAAGTCTCAGCGGCACATTGTGTGGCCGTGTTACGACAACCTAACCAAGGTGATGCCTGACGCCATCACCAAACTGCTACAAGATCTGCAGAACCTGGAGGCTGAGCTTGGCCAGACATCAGAGAAGTGGAAGGACATGTGGGACAAAATCAAGACCACACAGAGGACTGAAACCAAACTGGAAAGCAAAGTGAGATAAGAGTTTCATTTCCCACCCACATACTCGTACTGTTAGCTAGTAACAGTTTCTATGCACAACATTTTGACCAGTAGAACTGATTTTAAATGTGATTCTGAATATTTTGTCTCTCAACAGCCATCATTCTCCAGTTCTCTGTTGATGTCCTCCAACCTAAGCCACCAGCGGCGATCCCAGGGTGTCTGCCTGCAGGACAGCAGAGTTGGATCTTCCATCAAGCTGGGTCTGGACTGCGAAGCTAGCGCCACGTCCACACCTGTGTCGGGTCGGCCCAGTACCAGCACGCTCTACAGCCAGTTCCAGAGTACGGAGAGCGAGAACAGGTCTGTTTCCCAGAAGACGGCCGTCTGTGAGGGGAAGTTCAGATGCTCCATCATTTACCATCCGTGTTTACTTCCACAAACTCTGAGCACGCTCACTGCATGTGACATTGTTGCAGTTCACACAGGAAATCACACACAAGTCACATATATTTGGAACGTGAATGACTGCCAAAAAGTCAGAAGTGAACATAGAGACAGAATGTCCTCCTGAAACAAACATTAAAACCTGCTATATACAGATGCACTTAGATTTGAATGTCATGAAAAGCTTATTAATTTCAGTAATTAAGTTTAAAAAGTAAAATGCTGTTATGGTAGGTTAAAAAAGAGCATTAAGAAGCTGACTTTACGGTGTTTTGTTAGCTGTGAACCACAATCCTCAAAATGAACAGAAATAAATATAACATGAATAATATGATGTTTACACCTTGAAAAATTGTTTTTAGAGTTTCAATTCTATGTTAATTTATTGAGCTTCACCTTTAAAAAGATTAAATGGTGATGCAGTTTTAACTGCTGATCATCCCATACCTCAGCTGAACTGTGTCGTGGAAAAAAGTATTTCCAAGCACTGTCCAGGTAGACTCACTCAATCAGGTTTATTCATGCATTGTGCACAATACAGAGAGCTCATAAGACAATCAATAATCAAGCCAGTCTGGATGCAAGGCTCCCCCAGCTCACAAAGCTTCTCCAGCCAGAGGCAGCCTGTAAGTTTTTATACAATGATAAGAAATGGAAAAACAATCTGGTCCTGACGCAGCTGTGGAAAACAACCTTCCAACCTCGTACAAGTAACCCAAATAGTTCTTTTGGTGAGAATTCACAAACATTTCATATGACCTGACTAGCAGATGTGACCTTATTGTAATTTTTACCATGACAACTGCTCTCATTTTTAACCTGTCTTCCCAATCAGGAGTTTTGAAGGCATTTTGTACAAAAGAGGAGCATTGCTGAAACCATGGAAACCTAGGTGGTTTGTGTTGGATAAGACGAAACATGAGGTGAAATTTATCACTCAACCTCACCAACCCATACTAAGGAATACCATTCTGATTGTGCCCTTCTCCTGTCTCCAACATGACTCCTTTTCCAGCTGCGATACTACGACAGTAGGCAGGACAAAGACTGTAAAGGTGTGATCGAGCTGTCGGACATGGAGTCGGTCACATTGGGAACACCTGCCATGGGAGCGCCGAAAAACGTCGAGGAGAAAGCCTTCTTTGATGTGAGTCTGCAAACATTTCTCTCCTTCAAATACAGAAACACTCATTATGGTGCAGAAACAAAATAGACCAACACAAGACAGGACAGGCAGGAAGGAAAGGAAGTAAAATACTTTCCAGTTTCCACTGTATAAGAGTGCAGAGGATGTGAATATTTTCATAGGCAAAAAGTATTCTGTGTATTTCAGTGGTTCTAACTGACCTCTTTCTCCCACTCTCAGCTGAAGACGTCCAAGCGCATGTATAACTTGTGTGCCCAGGACAGTTCAAATGCCCAGCTGTGGATGGACAGTATCCAGAGCTCCCTGTCAGACGCCTAGAGGGTTGGAGCCCGTGCTACCAGGAAACACTGGGGGGTGCTGCTGTGCCTGATAGAGCCTCTGCTGGCCAACCTCAGGAGAACAAAGAGGGAAAGGGGCCTTTCACCACTGTTCACTAGTGTTGAACTAATAATCTGATGTCACATGTTACAGTCTTTCTATTATAAAAAAGAAAAAGTCCCAGAAAAACCAATTCCCCAAGTGTCTGAACACTGTGTGTTATATGCACAAGATCAACAGGCGTCTCTGGAAGGTATCCTGCAGCTTGGCCCAGCATCACCATCCTTCCAGACCCTCCTCCTGTAAACCAACATCTGCTCCTTCTGTCCAAACCCCACTCACACTTTAAGGAGGAATGACGGAGGAGCCGGAGGCAGCCAAGCTGCACAATGAACTCATTAGACTGCCCAGACTAGAATCTCAAGGACTAACTGCTGGGTTGATGGACCAAACCTGCCCTGAGGAGAGCCTAGTCCTCATAAAGCTCTGCTCTCACTGCCTCACACAACCCGCTGATGCTATCTTTTGGCAAGCATGTTGCTATGAAGACAGTAGAGCAGGAGAGCTCTGAAACGGTTCATGAAGGATTTGTTTTTTTAAATTTTTTTGTTTTTTGTTGGGGTTTTTTAGGAGTCAGAAGTTTGTATCAGAATGAGAAAACTTTAGTTGTGGCCACCTGTTCTCCACAGGAGGAGACATCTTGTGAAAGCCATGATCCAGTTGTGAAGACCAAACCAGAAGAGCCACCTGGAGTTTCAGAATCCATACGTGTTTACAAAGTAGACAACGGTTTCTTTACTCAGCTCCACTCAGCTCACGGCCCCCGTGCTTCTATCCAACTACTGTTGCCATGGAGACATTTAAGGGATGTTGAAGGAAAATGCAGGGATTTCTATTATGTCTTCAGAACAATCTATAGGAAGTCAGGGAGATGGGACATGGAGGGATATTGTGATATTATGGGATGTGTCAGAGACAGATTTAGATTTAGGGATGGACACAAATTGTTGGAAACAAGTTGTAAAGGAAAATTATGTCATTTTATAAAAAATTTTTACCACAGTAGTATTGTTTCCTTGCATTTCGGACTCAGTCTGACTTACTTCGGACTCAGTTTGACTCCTTCCCATCAAACTGACAGTCATTCTCTGTGTTTCTCTTACTGTGCTGAAACACAAAACTGAACAATCAGAACCCCACTGAGAGTTTGAACTGGGATGGAGAAAGATGGCATAATTTTCCTTTAACAAAGTGAAAGTGAACCAGTGTTCCTTTGCTCCCAAGGCTTCCATCATGTTGGACGTGACCGTGCCACAGCCAGTCCATCGCAGGCAATTTTGTTTCCTGGACGGTTGATGGTTTAGAAAGACGGCCCCTCCTCCACCCACAGCCAGCCAACCAGCCACCAACCCACACACTCCGGCCCACATTTGTTCAACACAACCCCCTACATTGTATCATACACTTTTACTGCTGTCTGAACATAAAATTACAAACTGTAGTTTATTTGTGTCTAACAATTCATTTGTATATACTACTCCAGATTTGTATGTAACATTTATGGTAGTAATTTATTTAACATGTCTCCTCAGTAAAGAAAAGCACCACTTTCTTTTAAAATTAGAAATTCAATGTGCCATTTATTTCTGTATTAATGTGACTAATACTTTTTTTTAATTGCTTTTTTTGTTTACACAGTTATTACTTTATATGAATTGTTCATCAAGAGTGGAAGTGGTGTGTCAGTAGGAGTCTCTGGGTTTGGTTAGCTTGTACAGTCTCGCTCATTCACCCACTTATCATGGAGAGTGTAAAAAAAATAGTCAGATATCAAATCCTTCCTAGTGCTAGGTTCTGTTCTGCTGACCAGTAGCATCAGCTGTGACCTGAGAAACATCTAGCTCTTTTTCTGACAGAACCAGAAGTTACTTCACTGCACTAAAACAATGTTTGTTCTAATGAGAGAAGTAGAAAGTCCTCTGTAAAGTTTCGGATCCGTTGATTGGGTTCGGCTTTGTAGCTTCCTGCTGATCTAAACTGAAACAGTCCAGCAGATGTTGACTCGGTTTCAGGTGAGATAATTTTGCTCTTTGTTGCAGCTGGTGCAGAATGACAGCGGAGCAGAACCCAACACTCTGTGTATTACTTTGTTGTAGAGCCATATTAGCTTCAGTCAGCCCCACGTCAATTTGTCTCTAGTTTACTCCTCAGACAACTCAAATAACCACAGTTTGACAGAATCCTTTATTTATATGGTTCATTTTTTTTGTTTAGAAATGACCTTCTGAGCCGGGATGTCAATCATGTCAGTCTAGTTTTTAGAATCCAAATAAATACTGTGGGTTTAAAAGTTCACGTGTCATCATAAGTTTTTAACCATTCTTCTTTTTCTGGAGGTGTTAATTATTGTTTTTTCACAATTAATCCAGGAATAATTTTCCCTAAATTCTGGAATACGTGGCCTAAGATTATCAAGGTAATATTTAGATATAATGTACAGGGTGAACCATAAGTTTCTATACAGAGAAAAAATAGATATTTTATATTGGACAACTGCTTTTATTTTTGTGGGACTCTGTATAATCGCTGCATGTCTTGGACCACTTAGTGATTGATCTGCAACATTTACAGTTTCCTGAAACTTGCAAATAAGTTTTACCACAGTGTTGTGTGCGATGCTTGTTCCATGTTTTCTGTTAGCTTCGTGCAGCCATGCGACTGCTTTCCAATCCAGCCATCAATATAATTTAAATTTTCTCTTTAGTCAGACACATCTTCTTTATGTATGAAAACTTATGGCCCGCCCTGTACACTAAAAAAAAGAAATTGAGACTTACTGACCAAAATTATTTCAAAGTCATTCAAATTAATTTCCCAAGTTCGCACATAAATGCATAGTAGTGCTACAGAGACGTAGACACCCAGACGTTTCATTTGTACGATGACTAAGAATCAAAACAATGATTGTTTAAATCTCCAGTTAAATAGCCAGCGTGTCTGGAGAAAAGTTTTACATTTAACAACCATGCATAGTCTAAAAGGAAAAGGCATTATTCAGAAGAAGTATACCAATGAGGCAGCATTCTAAGAACAAGCAACTTTGATAATAGAGGGAACCGCCAAAGCTGAATAACACTACCAGTCTAAACTGTTGGGTATAGTGACAGTAGATGAATGGACCTTTAAAATGTTCCAAATAAATAGCTGGTTAAAATTATCTCAAAATATAGTAGACCTGCCTGCTTGTTCTAAATTACCAGTGTAATTTAAAGCTGCTGATCTACTACAGCAGTGGAGAGGAAATGATGTATATTGACAGTCAAAACCAAGTCGGTACATGGTGCGACACCTGATGGTGCCACTTGGTGTTCAATAGTTTTCATCTAAAAATTTTTGTGTTTTCACATTGCAAGAAGTATGCAGGTCATTGACTGTTTTATTTTGCTGGAAAGGACAAAGAGTGCTTTCTCATAAGAACAGTATCTTGGGGACCTTTTCTGCCATTTTCACATGTTTTGAGCTATCTTCAGGCTTTCCTGCCATAGTGCGTCTAGGTATATCTTCGAGTGCTACCATAGTGATTACTGGTGACATATGTCGCGTACATAGGCCTGGTCCCAAAACTCACACTACGCCCTTCTATGAAATGTGTTCTCAATGAAAATGCACATATAGGTTTGAGTGCGCAGGTTCGCGTCATTGTGGTGACATCCAAAATGACTGGACCATTGCTGTTTTGGGATTTCTACTGCTAACAATGGCAGTACAACTCCAACACTATAAATGTACACTATAGGTTTTTTAACTTTCCAAAGTTATTGCAGGACATATTTTTGCTTTATTATGGGTTGTTGAATCCAGAGCAACTTAGAGAAGCATGACTATAGGTGATCCTGACCTCTAGTGGCTGTGGGCCAGATGTCTTTGCATGCAGTATATATGAGGGAATGAAGAATAAAATCTTTGCCACTTTAAAACTTTATTTTCTTATTTCTTTATCATTTACTATTTACAATAATAAATTATGTAATTTGAGTTTCTCTTTCTAAACTGAGTAACAAAGAATGTAACTTTTTCCATCCATTTTCGCACACCCGTACCCCATTGGGGCCATTAGGGGTGCTGGTGCTTATCTCCAGAGATTAACAGGCGAGGTCACCCTGGACAGGTCACCAGTCTATCACATGGCAACCTGTCCAGAGACAGACAGGACAAACAATCATGCGCACACACCTAATGAGAATTTAGAGAGACCATGCGGAAAGACAGCAGGCTAGGATTCAAACCCAGGACCTTCTTGCTTGCAAGGCAGCAGTGCCATTATGCAGCCTCTTTTTCCATTATATACAAATTTGTTTTAGCTAGGCTTCTGTGAGGTTTATTCTTGGTTAGAAATAGAAATTTAAAAAATCCTGAAATTATTTACCTTAAGAGTTACAGTACACTCTACCAGTATTTCCTGGCAACAGACTACGTGTGTTTCAATCCAGCTTCCGAGCAGCGCCATCTCTAGGAGGCCGGAGGAAGCTCATGCTCACCGAATGTGGCTTAAAGAGCAGAATTTAAACTAAACCTTCACTTAACCGCTATTTAGACAATATGGCTCTTTTTCAGCTAATAGTGTTTCTTTCTTCTTTTTTTTCATGAAATTAAATGGGTTTCATATGATATGAACAATCAAGAATATTATAATTTAAACAAAAAAATTAAGTTGTATAACAAAGAGTCAAAATAGGTTTCCGGTGATCATCGATCCCGTTCGTTCGCTGCGAAAGTAGCCGAGCCTAAGCTGAGCTTGTCCGGAACATCCGGTTGTAGCTTCTCAACATAAACAGAAATGGCGGAGGCAGCAGCAGCAGCGTCTACGGTGGCTCCTTCAGTAACAGGAGGTTGGACAAAACACGTAACCTGCAGGTAGAGCGCAATCTTCGAGTATTATAGTGTCAGGGTGTATTCAGCTATTGGTTGACACGAATATTGGTTTGTGAAGACGGCTAGTGGCCGATTAATAGCCTGACGACAACCTCGGCTCCGTTACTGAGCTAGCTGGAGTCCTCTGTTATTGTGTTGACTATGGCCACTGAGCCACTTTAGCGGCCGGCTAGCTAGCTATGTTACGTACATTGTCAACTATTACCCGACTGTCATTCGTATCAAACTTACACATTCTGCCACACCTTGATAAAACCATAATTATTTCATAAGTACTTTACATTATTTCACCTTAAAGCAGCCGTGTACACACTGTAGGGAAAGATGGGCTCTGGTAGTAAATTCCTGATTGGTTCGTCATTGCAACAGTTTTATTGTCAGTGATTAGGAGTGTAGTTTCAGTAATAAAGCAATAGGATGCATATATATCTGTCTTGTGTACTTCTAGATGAGTGTTCAGTCTTTCAGTTCTGCCAAATTACTCATTTTAAAATGATTACCTTATTCTTTTCTAATTCTTGTACTTGTCTTTTTCACATTTGAATTTGCAGGTATTTCATGCATGGTCTTTGCAAAGAAGGAGACAGCTGTCGATACTCTCATGATCTTTCAAGCAGCAAACCTGCAGCCATTATATGCAAGTTCTTTCAGAAGGGAAACTGTGTGTTTGGAGATCGATGCAGGTACTGACTACTCCAGGAATTTTACAACTGCATGCCCGAATAAATTAATAAATGCCAGGGTATGGATGCAAATCTAATATGGGCTGGGAAATTACACTCATCCTGATCTAGACTGTTACTAGTTTTCTAAAAGTAGCCATGCTCTGAACCAATCACAGCCTTGCTGGAGGGGCATCTTAGCTATGCTGCTTGCTCCTCAAGTAACTCTGATATGTGAGACAGCTGCTCCAGTCAATGTGTTGTCTATCACTAAACTGTGGAGTTGCTTTTAAGCTCAACAGCTGCTCTATAGTGAGAGGAAGCTTTTATAAAACATGAATTTGTAAAGTTTTGTTTACATGCGGCTGCCTCCTTTAGCTCTATGTTTCTGATGCTCTTTAGGTCAGTAGGAAACAGTGCCGGAGAATGAATTGCTTAATGTGATGGATGTTGTGCATTTGCAGTTTTGGTTGCTGGTGCCAGAAATCTCATACAGCTGACTCCCATGCATCCTTTTATTATTTAAACACCATTAGGTTCTTTTTATGTATTTTTAGCATAGGGCCTAAATGAATTTGTGCTTTGGATTCATAACAAACATAGACCCCAGAGAAAATGAAATTCACATATGATTGTTTTATTGAAACAGTTGGTTCTTGTTGATGCCCACCTTACCATAACATTGCTTTTTGAAATGATTTTTATCACACAATGAATCCAAATGAATGGTACTTAAATAACTTGCTACAGGCAAGGTAGTTCTTTATTATATGCATTTTGTCTACAGCAATATTACGATGGCTTTAAATTTGTGTTGTGCAGTCTTATAATGGATTAGATTGGGGCACAAAACGAAACATTTCCCTAAATGCTTTCACTTTAATCAGAAAAGCAGCTTTTGTCGCTGCTTACATATTTATACATATTATAGTATTGCTTATTTTTATATAATATTCCAACAATAATGTTACCCATAATAGTTTTTTATGCATATGAGCAGCCTGAGTCACCATTTGCAGGACTAAGCTGGTAGATGGTGGACAGTGGGTGGATGAGTTTTATTATAAAGACCATGAACCATAGCATGGCAATAATTCTGTTGTTGGAACTGAAATATTTAGTTCAAAATTTAATGTTACAAAACCAAAATGTTTTGTTATTTTTCCCACCACTTTTCTTATTTTAACCTTTATTTATTCGGAATTAAAACGATTTTAGATTAAAAATCTCAGCGTCCTGGACTCTGGGTCGGACTGGTTGATCAATCATCTCAAATGTTGCAGCTTGATTTCTGAGATTCTAAAAGAAGAACTGAATAATATCCATCCACCCACCCATCCATCCATCTTCTTCTGCTTATCCAGGGTTGGGTTGGGGGGGAGCAGTAAGAAGGGAGGTAAAGACTTCCCTCTCCCCAGCCACTTGTTCCATGTCCTCTGATGGAATCCCAAGGCATTACCAGGCCAGCCGATAAACATAGTCCCTCCAGCGTTTCCTGGGTCATCCCTGGGGCCTCCTCCTGACAGGTCCTGAATAATAACCAATTTATTTTAACCATAGTTCTTTTTATTGTTCCAACCACAAACAGTATGTTCTGATCGAAAATTGTAATCTGTACAACTTGGACTTTGCATGTCCAAGTTGATGTTGAATATTTTATGAATACTTATAGAAGAAAATAATAATTTTCTTGAATGGCAGGGCAGATTAACAGGGGTTTATATTTTTTCTTGTTTTAGTGTAATGTAAACATTAAGACCGACATGTTCCATTATTTTTTAACTGCACCGTACACTTAACTACTTTCACTTTAGCTCCATTCTGGTGCTGATTTAGACAGATATTCTGTTCATTTAAAACACTCCAATATGCTGTGAATGTTGTCATTAGCATTTGAAGCTTCTCTTACTCTGTGTTTGTGTTTCTCCCTCTCTTCCCCCGTAGCCCCTAGGGCCAGACAGAATACACTGCAGCCCGAATAGTAATTGCATAACAGTTTTTTTTTTGTTGTTTTTTTTTGAGCTGCTCTCTTTGTCAGACTGACCCCCTCCTCCGCCCTCCCCGCCCCAAATCCTTCCCCTCCCTCCTCTTGGGCTGCTGTTGTTGGGTTCACCAGGTTCATTCTGCTGCAGCTCACTCCTTTTCTCTTTATACATAGCTTCAGTACCCTCCCCCTCCTCAAACTCCACAAGCTTCCTTGGGTAGCTTTTTGCACACTGTGTCTCGTAACTAGGCCTGGTGCATCTTTATGTGTGAGTCTGTTTGGATGGGTCAGAGGAGCTGATGTGTGAAGAAGGTTGATTTGGTTCATGTTCGGCTTTTGAATTGTGTGTTTGTTTAATAAATGAGAGTTTTGATCAGGTATTTGGAACTCATCACTACCATTAAAATGTAATGTTTTTACCAATTTGTGGTTAAAAACATTATGTTTTTACATTTTTTGTTAATTTGTCTTTGTGATCGATGCCCAGCCCACCAAAAGCTCTGAGGGTTTCTGCTTGTTGACATAAACATAACTAGGTTTTGGAAAATTATTTTATCACACTGTTTGCACTCAATGTGCAAATATTGGTGTCAGATACTTTTACTTAAAGCCAACAATGTGTATATTTTAGGGATGAATTGTTGTGGAAGTGTTATCTGGAAGTTGGGCTGCTTGATATTTAAAAATCTTGCAGTATTATTTGTATAATTTTTTTTTTTCACTTACATTTTTGCCACCATGAAGAGGAAACAAGATAAATTATCTGAAAAGAAAACTCCACAAGAGCAATAGACATATAACAAAAATAAACAAATATGTACAAGAGGACATAGCAGATATGACATATTTAAGCTTCAATAAGTCCATTCAATGTCCATATCTAATATTTTATAAGTAATTAATTTGACCGATTTTAATTTTGCATTGTTTCCTTGAATCTTTAGCTGAATGTAATTTTATCCATTTCATAGCTGCTGTGTTTCTGCTGCCAGACGTATTTTAGCTAAGTGCTGGTCTTCTTTTTTGGCTACCGTAGTGATATTGCCAAAATATGAAGATCTTAATATTTTCTTTAGGAAAAGTAAATATAATCCCAAAAAATAACATTTTAAGCAGCTGCAAAACATGAGTGACTCGGGTCCTCAGATCTACATTGCCTCCAGCAGATTAGTTACGTTGCTGGTTGTTTTCTCTTAATAAATTAAGTGATTTTTAAAAAAACAAGATTTTTTCCTGTTGAATTCCCCCAGTCTTAATGAGCTGGTTGAAGTCATTTGAAACCATCGTTATTTGAGAATGTGACAGAAATGTGTTTTCTTCTCAATTTCTCCAACATATGTGGTACAGTGTTACTGTATATTTCCAACAAGCCAGCATACTAGCATAATGTATGTATAAGTAGATTTAGATAATTTCTAGTTAAATGCAGCAACAATATTTCTAGAACTACATTTGGTTCACTTCCCCATTACATTTTCTTTCTTCATTACAATATTCTCTGAGTTGTAGACATATAAAAAGTCCTGATTACAAAGTCCACATTTTTTCTTCAAGTCTTGGGAACTTCTCATCGCTGATTTTTTATTATTATTTTTTTCTACAACAGTCCCACTCAATGAATTGTTTAACTTACAAACAGTAAGTTTGTAAGGCACTCCCAGTAAGTCAAACAGGGAGTGCCTGAAATTAACAGAGCAATCTAGGCAAAGGCAGGATTTTTGGTACACTTCTCCTAAAGTCCAGTGGATATGTGGAACATCGTACAATGTCTGTTTTGAGGTTTTGGAAAGTTGGCTCATTGTTATATTGTGTAGTGTTTGGTTGTAATGTTAGATCTTTTTTTTGCGTTCTTTTTAATATTGTGGCAGAGGTGGTGTGTAATACTTGGGTTTTTTCATTTTTGTAACAAATTCATTAACCTAGGTAATTAAATTCTTTGTCGTCAAAATCTCAACAAAATTTCATTCATAACTTTTATATACTGCATAGCCAAAGATCTAATGAAGTGCTACATCAGTGCAAAACCCCTTCGCCCCTATGAAATGATCACAATATAAACAACCATGTTGATTTATTGTTGTGCCAAGAATAAATCAGTTCAGTGTTGGCACAAGTATAATAAACATCAACAGTGATACTGCATCAAACAGATAGCATCTCAACAAAGAAAAAGAATAGAGTTATTTGCCTAATGTCTTGATTAATGTGTCAGTGTTCAGTCCAGGTCACAGCTCTTGTAAGATAGTGGGATGTGATGATTGTCTCTGGGTGGGGTAAAGAGAGGAGCTGCTCTACTGCCTGTACTTTCCACCGGAGAGCAGCAGATGGAACAGGTGAAGCAACAGATGGTATTGCTCACACACAGAAAGCAGGTGGTGTAAATGGTGCTGATATCTGGAAGAGTTGGCCCAGTGACCTCCTTTGCTGTTGCCTCCCAGTCCCTTTGGAACAGCCAGAAACCACACTAACATTCCAAAAAGTTAAAACGGACACCACTCCTCTACGTCTTCTAGTAGAACAAGGATTGATGCGCTTTCCCAACAGCTGAGGAGATGCCAGGATTCTCCAGAATAGTTACTCTGTGGTATTTAAAGTTGGTAACTCTCTCACCACCTCTCTGCCAACAGGGCATTAGTGGTTCTACTGGTTTCTGTGGAAATCCACAACCATTCCCCTGGTCTTCTTAATTTTTAGAATTAGGATAGTGTTACACACCATGATGACTGCTGTTGAACCTTACCATAAAATACCCATCCTTACCCAGTAAATAACCATGAAGCAAGCAATAATCATTATATTTTGTCAAATGCCATCAAAACCAAGTAAGTATGCATCAAGTATGTTTATCAATGTTTGAATTATACATCAACGGCAACTGTAGACAAGTGTGTGAACCTTTAGTCTGAAATGGTTTTAATAGGCTGGGGTTTGAGTTAAAAATTATCTTTTTAATTTATTTTACTCTATTCAAGTTTTTAGTTTTTGTTTTCTTTCATTTCAGGAGTAGATGGTTTCTGCTCTGATGATGGGTTCTGTCTTACTTGT
>CAEGAD010084296.1:0-83294 GCA_903067055.1 Poeciliopsis paucimaculata | reverse complement strand
TATGGTGTCCCTACTAAAGCCTTTTTTTTCCCTCTTTTTTTTTTGCCCCTTGTTTCCCTTTACGACAATCTTACAACATCCTGCAGTGTGTGGTGTGTTACGTGGTGATGTCTTGGCCTGATTATCGCAGCCTGTGTGGTTTTCTCTGACTGGGAGCAGAACGCAGCCTGTTGAATGTGACAGGGAGCCAATCAGAAAGTGTGGTGCTACTCTACTTGGCGAAGCGCGCTCCTTTGTCTTTACTTCTGCTCATTGTTGTCCAGTACATGAATCCCTGACTGCTGGGACGAAAAGCAGATGTGGTGTCATGACTTCGCCTCGGTTACAGTGGAATTAATTCACTGAGAGACGAGGCATCACTGTCGACCTGTGGCATACAAACAGGTCAGGACCCCATCCACCCGTCTTCTAACACTTTTGTCCCTAGTGGGGTCCAGAGGCGCTGGTGCCCACGTCCAGCTAACGTTCCAGGCGAGAGGCGGGGTCACCCTGAACAGGTCGCCAGTCTGTCCAGGGTGATGTCATGGGGTCAGGACCCCGTGACATCATTTTTTATTTTATTTATTTATTTACACACATTGGGTTTGTTTGTGAGACCGGATCCCACTGTGTGATGTACATAATAATTATGTCACAAAGAAGAAGTTCAAGGGACTGACTGCTGTTGTTTCAACTGCTAACTTTAAGTTTTCTCCCTTTTTTAATTTTCTGTTCTTTCTAGACACTACATCAGGTTTGGAGTTCCGGTGTGACAGTAAGGCTTTCCTGGAGGAGGGCGTCTACTGGTCAGATACCGCTGCCAGCAATTAAATGAGTCTCTTTATTACTTTTCATTAACAGAGGAAGAACTCCTGTATCAGTTTCTTTTTTGCGTATTGCAGCTTCCCAAGCCTCCAGTCGGTGGTGGCAGATGGCCGCTCATGCTGAGCCAGGTTCTGGTTCTGCTGGAAGTTTCTTCTTGTTAAAGGGAAGTCATTCCTCTCCACTGCCTTTACATACATGACTGTATGTATGAGGGATTGCTGTAAATTCAGCGTCGCAAATAAGCGATTGACACTGCAAGTCAGTAACTGTTGGGTTTCCGTATGCTGCCTTCAGATCCAATGAGATTTGAGCATCAGCAGCATCTAGTTTAGTTATGTTTCTCAGCTCTAGTTAATTTTTCATTTTATATTCATTTCCTAGTCTCTTGGTTGCTCTCCTTTGCCCCCTGTGCCATTCTCTCTTGCTCTCTCTTTCTCCTCAGCCAGCCTTCTGCTCTCTCCCATCACACCTCCAACCTGGAAGCTCATCAGCCCAGGTCTTTTGTTCCAGCACTCGTCCTCACAGTATTTAAATCCCTGTACTGCTCACACTCCTGTCTGGCTCCTCCTGGTATTTGCTGTTGTTTTCCCCATTTCTTCCCTGTGTTCCAAGTTGGCATTTTTCTTGGATTTATGGTTTTTGTTCTGCTCTGACTCCCTGTTTCTTATCCTTTTCTCCATTAAACTGTCAACATGAGCCACGCTCCCAGCTCCCCGTCTGCATTTCGGTCCATCCTCAAATTTGCACCTCAAGACATTGATAGCATTCTTGTAACAAGTGAAGCTAACAGTTACTTGATTGTGCTATAAAGTGGTGAAACGTGCCTGGAAAACATATAACAGCCCTGACATTACTTACAGCTGACACACAGGAATTGCCTTGGTTTTGTCTTGTAATGTGGACGTAAAGAACGTTTGTGACACTGCAGCGGTAGGCAGTGGGAACAGACGCCACCATCTCCGTTTTCTTTTAATCTGGAAGAAATCTCACACTTTTCAAGGGCAATTTCAGTTGCTTTTTGTTTTCCATTGGAACACTGCAAGAAAACCAACAACAACTGAGTGAGCGACGTGCTCCACCAGTAACGCGTAATGGATTCCAAATGTCATGAGATGATCGAACTCGAGTCATTGTTCAGCTAACACCTCCAAATGAACTGTTCCATATCAGAGTCTTTTGAAGGAAATGTTCGTCTGAACTAGGTCAGGTCTGAATAATCAGAGAGCACTTCTTGCAGACCGCTTGTGGGTAGACAAAAATAAAAAGGAGCAAAGCCTTGAGGGATGCGTGAACAAATTCCCAGCCTTCGGAAAATGTTGCCTTGATGGTCAAGATTGTTTTATGGAACTGTGATGTATTGCTGCGGTGTTGAAGGCGTGACAGACAAGAGGCTGAAGGCCAAGCACTCCCTCTGGTTTTCATGGCTTTTATGAAGTCCGGTGTTTAGAGGACAAACACACACACACGCACACACGCACCCCCACGCACGCACACACACACACACTTCCCTGTGTTCTGTGCTTGCAGGCATCTGTGAGGAGAGCGATCCCACCGAGCAAAAAGGCATAATTTGACAGTTTGCAGAATCACCATCTCAAATAGACTCAATACGTGTAATTGCCACCTGACCTTCTTAAGCTGTCCCTTGAGAACATTGGGATTTCGTCAATAAAATCTGGCAACATTGCCCCAGCTCACAAAACAAGTTCAAAAGACTAAAAGCACTCAGTCGGAAGAGAACCGCCATTTTGCGATCACACAATAGACACGACACAGTGTCGGCGTGCGCGGCATGATGCTGTGAAGATTGTATTTTTCTATGTGTAAAACATTGAAGGTTTCTCAGAGACAGCTCCAGTTAGTTCATAAAAATGTCAGGTAGGAAACGACCAGAACTGTAAAGCTGGTGAGTTATATGCAAACTGTCATGAATAGCGATGTGATGCGGTGAGGCAGACAGCAGGTCTACCCAATGAATGAAATGACAATTTAATGGTGAACAAAATGAACAAGTAAATCCAAAACAGTCCAAAAACCTGGCAGAAGACTAGGACTCAGCACTAGTAGCAACAGGCTACACGAATGGACTGACAACACATCTGACAAGAACCCAATGAGGAACAAAGAACACAGGTGGAGTAAATACACAGAGGGTAATCAGGGGACGAGAAACACCTGGGAGTAATCAAGGGGAGACAGCTCAACATGGAGACTCAGAGACACAGAAAACTCAAAATAAACATCTGATGCTAAAATGTAAATGCCAATCAAAATAATATATGTTTTAAAAAGTATCGTGTTAACTATGCTGTACTTTTCAATCAGGTAATGTGGCATTTTAGCAGACATGAGCTGGACAGCAGGTAAGTATGCATTTTTTGGAAATACTTCCAGCTCAAAACCCCATCAGAGCGTCAGGTTTGTTTTACATAGATATATATATTTGTACAGCTCTGGAAAAAAAGGAAGAGATCGCTATACTGACCCCATTGAAAACCTCCTGGTTGTTCCCCCAAATATTGATTTCTGAACTCTTTCTGAGTTAAAACATCAGTACTGTTGTTTCTAAATGAATGTGAACTTGTTTTCTTTGCATTATTTGGGATCTGAAAGCATTGTGTCTTTTTCGCTGTTTTGACCATTTCTCATTCGCTGATAATAAACACAAAATTTTTGTTCGGAGACATGTTGTCAGTAGTTCATACAATAAAAGAACAACATTCATTTTACTCAAATATATATCTATAAAGAGTAAAATCGGAGAATCTGATCGCTTTATTTCGTCTCTTAATTTATTTCCAGAGTTGTATATATATTCATATATATAATTTTGACAATTCAGCATTTTTTTGTTGCCCCTTTTGACATTCTCACCCGAGCCAGACCCCCCCTGGGACTGCAAACGACTTGACTCTTTGCAAACAAGGAGAGCTTGTTGTGGTGACATGTCTTATTTTGTGGGATTCTGCTTTACAATACCACCACATAGTGACACTTGATTAATCATTGATGTCACGTTCGACAGATTCTAGAGGTCTCAAAAATAAATTCACTAAGAGCATTTTATTTTGTCACAATGACAACCATTTTAAAAGAATTTTCCACTGAAATCTTCCCAAAAACCTGCCAAATGTTGTGAAAATCAGCCCAAATTTTAAACAACCCAGCCAAACCGATTTCAAAAGCAAAGAAAAAGAAAAAAAAAAAAAAGACACAAACCAGTAAATATCATTTGGATACATGTACTTTATTCATAATTCATATATGCTTGTTTACATTTATACAAAAATACAGAATACAGTAGACATTTTAATGGGTTTTTTTCGTCATTTTTTGTGTTTTTTTTTTTTTTTTGTTTTTTTTTTTGTTGTTTGTTTGTTTATACCCCGACTATCAGCCGGGCTATAATTACATTTGCTCTTTTTTTGGCACCCAGACTTATTTCCTGCCTAGAGCCGCTTGGTTCGCCCGCTGCGATGGGCCGAACTGGATCGCTCGTGCCCAAAAGCACTGTTCAGGATGCAGGTCTACTCTCTTATTGCCAAACAGAACAACACACAAGGGAGCAGTGTTTAAGGGCAGTCATGCTCTCGACTAATGCACGTCAACTGCTGCGCTTTGCATCAGACACACCAACAGTCTCTGGCTTCGACGTAGACAGGAAAATGGGAGACCGTGTTTTTTTTTTTTACTCATTCACAGCTTAGACCCGTTACAGCTCTTAAGTTCATGTAGACTACATATTTAATAAAAAAAAAAATAAAAAAAAAATGCAACTGGATGCCTTGTTTGTTAGTTTGTGGCCAGACTAGCCTGTATCTCTGGAAATAGTCAAAGAAACTGCATGGGATGACAGATGACTTGATGTTTATTTAGAGATGTAGAAAAGTACTAGCGAGCGATGACGGAGGAGAAAATCACTGGTCTAAACTGTCATAGATATATTACTCCAATATTGTTTACAAATCCATCTTTAAATATATAAAAATCTCAGTCCTTCACCGCTAATTTCTGATGTTCCTTCGTGAAATATCAGTATATTTTGAGACAAAGACATAGCCATAAAGATTATGGCACAGTTAACGTGTTACCACTCCTATTTTGTTGTTGCTGTTGTTCTTGCAGTTTAACACAATAAACAATACTTTTTACCACACCGAGGAAGTTCCAGCTAATACGAGCTGAGGAGGACTGCTCATCAGAAACATACGAACACCAATGTGGTATACCTTTTCTTCTGTAAGACACACAATCAAACTTGCACAATATACTCTTGTCTTCTATAAGAAAAATTCCCAGTATATAGCTCCAATTACACAGGAAACGAGCAGTTGACGGCTGAAATGGCTTCTAACGTCTGCAAAGGTTAAACAAGTCGACGCGGAAAGAAATGTCACAACCACTGTAGATTCCTTCTGCTGATGTAAAAGAACTACTTTGCCAGAAAAAAACCCAAACAAACAAACAAACAAAAAAAAAAAAAAAATACAAGTACCAATTTATGACTGGTTCCAGGTCGAGCGGACTGACCTCTCTCGTAACAGAAGTGACTGACCCCGGACGGACGATGTTTCCGCGACCACAGGAATGCACAGACAGGCTGCAGACTCTGATTGGTTTTTGTTGTTGTTGTTGTTGTTGTTTTTTTTTGTTGTTGTTTTTTTTTTTTAAAAACACGAGTCCAGTACGCTAATCAAACAAGGCACGGAAACAAGAGTGGAAATAGAACAATATATAAGACCACAAATATGATGATGATGATGTGAAATGTCCACTAGAACCAGCAGCAGATTCCAACGTCCCGTCAGCTAGTTGTCTAACAGCAAAGGGCAAAGGTCACAACCAGCGTGTCCTGTTCTCATTCCTAACTTCCTACTTGCTTTGTAATCACGTTCAGCTCTGTTTTCTTACTGACCTACGTTGCTCTTGTTAGGTCAAGCCTTTTTTTCCCCCCTCTCTCTTTTTTATAACCGTCACGTTTTGTCTGATCTGAAGTAGTTTTATACGCTGATGCCGACCACAGGGGGAAGCTCCTTCCTCATGGAGACAGCAAGTGCAGAAACATGCCTGCTAATTTCAAATAACTGGGCAGATGCTTGCTTCTAATACACACTAACACAGTAAAAAAGTTAACCGTGAAGACCTCAAAACTTTTGCAGCTATTTAATATAGATATGAAGTCACAGTGCACTTCCGTGGACAGTGTTTTAAGGCAAAAAAAAAAAAGGGTTTATAATTAATCAAGCAACAACGCTTCTGCAGAAAGTGTCCAGGGTCGGTTAACGGTTATGGCCAAACAGAGAAAGGTGCAGCCGGCTCGTTGCGCATCAGTTCAGCTGGGGGAGATTTCTATCACAAGAGAGTGGTTGCACGCCACTGTTTTTGCTTTTCCACAAAAAGGGATTGCTGCAACGTCACACAACTTTGGTCAAGTAAATGTAGCAAATGTGGCATAATACGACCTGCCGGATGATTCACAAGAATCTTTAAAGACTTAAACAGGTAGCCAGGTAAAACATGGAAACCCCCTTGCATGTATTTTACAACCAACTTTCTCCGTGTTGTTGAGCTCATTGAGGGCAACGGTTGACAGGTTTCATTGCATTTGAAAAAAGACACATTTCCTTCTGCAGTTTCAGACAGTTTAGGTGAAGCTGAAGGTTATTACATCCAGTATTATATTATAGTTTGTTTGTTGAAAACGAAAAGTAAAAATACTAAAAAAAGAAGTTTGTTTCAGCAGGTATTACATGGTGTCTTTAGGTTGGAGGGGTTTTTTATGTTAGATGCTGTTGATAACTCTCGTGTTACATTTACTGTAAATAAGAAAATAAATTTATACTGATTAATCCAGTAGGAGCCTGGACTAGGTAGGAGTTAACTATTACTTTTTTTGTTGATTAAAATAAAACTGACAGCGATTTATTACAAAAAGCATTTAACTCCACTTTTATACCAGTAACTTTTATTGTGAATCCTTTACAGTTTTCAAATGAGACAGATGCAGATCGACGTGATCTGCATCTATAATAGATGAAGACAGTTTTCTATTGCAGGTAAGATATTAATTGCTCATAAGCTCCTCATAACTTCACTTTAAAAACTTTTAACTATCCATTTCAGACACGGTGGTGTGAATAAAACGTCAGAAATTTTCCTGGAAAATTTGGGAACAATAGCGCTTACTTCCTGCAAATCCTGCCAATGCCTTCTTTTTCCCAACAAGAAACAAATAGCACAAATAACACCAATATGTGATCATATAGTCCCCAACAATCTGCTTTCTAAAAGGAAACCTGATTATTGATGCCTAAACAGCACCAACAGGCTGCCCACATACCTCAGGCTGTATTCTATGCTGAGCTTCATCAATAATACAGATGATAAGCAGAAATTATACCAAACATTTCAAGATTTAATCTGCTGGTTTACGGATTATGACTTTTAAAAAGTCATAATCTGATCTTTTTTTTTTTTTTTTAACATCTTTTACTTTTTTCTCATTCAGATGAAAATGGCCATCGAAGGTCTCCCTGGTAACAGGCGGTGCCTTGCAAAGCACATATGCAGGATGTGTAAAGAAATAAAACGCCAAAATTAACAGATGCTTACTAAGGAACGACAGCTGCTGTTGTCACTGGCTTTGAATCCTGTTCCTTCACTGGCTGCGTTTCCATTCGCCATAAGATTACGCAAATTGAAAATGGGAACATAAATTAGCTTCATGGAAATACTCCAATTAAGATAAATGTTTTGTTCTAGGATGAGATGATTTATTTATTTTTGGCCATTTCCATATAGAAACTGCAATGGAAACAGGCAGATATTACTGCTACTTTATCAGACAATGTGCGGCTGATTCCATCAGAGCTCTCATAGCATCACAGTTAATAAAAAGTTGAGTTTCATTCCAAAGTGTTAAATCCACAACTCTTCTGTAAAATCACCAGCTACAATATATCTGAAATGCTGCAAACGTAGCCACTCCGAGAAAGCGGGGCATGTCACTCTAACACCTGAATCAGACGCCCACGCCTCCTCTGATTGGCTGATACACGTTGAGCGCCGTTTCTGAATTCTGTATACATCTCATGTAACTGTTTGACCAGGGATTTTAATGACTCATCGCGCCAACAAACTTCTTCCCGTATGACTCCAATTTAATTCCTTACTTGACGGAAACACAGCAATTGTAAAAATTGTGTGTGTGTTTCCCCCCCCCCCCGCCCCCGACATCAGCAGAGTACCCACATAGATTTGCACACATTTGGAATGGAGACCACAGCTTCAGACTGTGTGACTAAACTTTACAGTCTGAAAACAGTTTGGATCCACGCATCTCATCCCAGTTTACGGATTAGCAGTTCTGAACAGCGTACATGGGGGGTTAGTCAAAGCAGCATACTTTTAACAAATGTTTTATCTCCATGTAATAATTCACACATTCAAAGTGGCTCAAGTCATATATATATATATATATATATATATATATATATGACTTGAAACAACTACATTGAAATAGACAGCATAATTTGCTCTATAGGATAATGTGTTCAGCTTTACAATATGTTGGTACAGAGATTTATTTTTTATTTATTTATTTACTTTTTAAATGTGACCCATGAGTAAAAGGTGCCCTTAAACAAAAATCTTTCAGCTCTGGAAGAGTAGCCACTGAGTGCCAACCACCAATAAATAAATACATCATACCCTCCACTCCCCTCTCCCCCCCCTTCTTCTTCTTCTTGAGAACATACACAAGCCAGACTACTGTGACTAAACATTGGGGCCAACCACACTCAGCACTGCTATTCTTTGGAGAACCTCAGACATTGGAGGATTAAAAAAAAAAAAGAAAAGAAAAGAAAAGTGGGGGAGCTGTTGAGGATGTGGTTAACATGAAGCGTTACCAGAGGTAGAAATTCATGCCCCAGTTCAAACAAGATATTGCCAGCATCAGTCACACTGTCTTTGTTCGTTGACGACTGAAACGCAGGCAGAAAAAAAAAAAGAAAAAAAAGAAGAAGCAAACATGGCAACCTGGAGGGAAAAAAAAAAAAAAAAAAGTCGATAAATATGTGAAGATTTCCCCCAGAGCGTTGAAGATGCAGAGATGCAGCAGGTCATGATGGATGATAGCTTGGAGCCGGGGGCGTCTAGGGCTTGGACGGGTATAGGTTATCGGCTAAAATCTTTAGTCCTTTTCAGAAAGCACGGGGATAATGGTTTTTTATAAAAAAGGGGAAAAAAACCCCAACAGCGTCAGGTTTGATTAAACCTGACAGAACTCGCAGTCAATGTGTGTCACCATTAATCTGGAGCGCAGTCAAAACAGGCCTCTCAGCCTCTACATTCTCACTGTGGTGTGCAAGTTCGTGTTTGTCTTTCACCTTTGAACACCAACACATAAAAAAAAGAGAGCGAGAGAAGAGCAGAGCCCTGGGGAGGAGAATATGGAGAAAGGTGTTAAAGAAGTACAGAATGTCAATTTCTTTTCTTTTCACACGTTGTAGGACACCACGTTTAAATAAAAATAAAAACTCACCAAATATGCTGGCGCACTTTAATTTGCAGAGCTTTACACTTCTGCGGGGATGTTCAGCGCATTTCTGGAAAAGGAAAGCAGTTAGACTGCGTCCAGGAAAATCATCTCCAACATTTTGTCATGTTAGAACCACAAACCTTCAACAAACCTATATTTGTTTGTGCGTAAGCATCACAAATTGTTGCGTAGTCATGAAACAGAAAATACAACAAAGCTGCATGTGACTTTTAAAACGTCTTTGTGAAGTGTTAAGCCTCTTTTACTCTGATACCTCTAAAATCATCAAGAGAATTGCCCTCATAGGTCACCAGATTAGCAAGTACAATTTGATTGCCATCCAAAAAGTTTGAGATTTATGGAAAAATCAAAAGAAAGCCACTGTAAAAACTTCAAAAAAAAAAAAAAAAAAAAAAAGCACATAAAACAAAACAAAAACTCATAAAAAGATAAATGAAACCAATGGAGGCCGGAAACAACTTGAGACTTTGGAGAAGGTTTGCCTTCCGACAGGACAACTCTAGATATACGTTCAGAGCAACAACAGAATGACCAGCTCAATGAATATTCATTGTGTTAGAATGATCAAGTTAAAGTCTAAGTGAGAATTTGGAGACGTGAAGATCGCTGCATAGAGACACGTTGCACATAGAGGAGCTGGAAGATTTGAAAGTTTTGAAAGGATTGCGTAGAATCATGTCAAGCACCATTTTTTCCCTGATGTTTATTTATAAACTAAACATCACACCACATCATTTTGCTTTCACGTCACAGAGGTCTGGTGCTTTGTCAATTTATCACATGAAATCCCATTAAAAGCAATGATGCTTGAGGTTGAAACATTGTAAAATGTAAAGACGCTTGAGAGTTGTGCGTGCTTTAGTCAGGCACTTTACGTGAAACTCCGTTTAAAAATCATTTGCTCCACTTTATTCAACTTATGCAACTTTCATTAAAGTGTTTCTGCAGATGGTGACAGCAGTGGGCAGTGTGTCCACTGCTCCATTATATGCTTTAGCCCTCATCGTGTGAAAGCGGTGTGGCCACTGCACGTAAAACAACAAAGATGATTTTAATGTGCCGTAATGTATCTGGATAAATTGCGAACGTCGTCTAAACGTGGCATATTTCCTCTTTGAAAATTAGACATATTCTAATTTCACCATTCTGTGTCATGCGCTGGTCTCAAGCTACATTCGCTTGCGGTCTGCGAGCGATGCTTCCTTGTGACTGTCCATGGCAGATTTACTGGAGAAGCCGTAGCCTTGAGATTCAAATGACACTGTTTTTATTTCCCTGATGGAACAGTTTGGCTTGCAAACAGAACAAGCCATGCACAGCACGGGTGTGAGAAAGGAAATCTGCCACAATTTTGAACCGACAGACTATGCAACAACGAGTCTGGTTTTTGAATGTTTGCAATTTATCATTAATTACATTGTTTCAAATATGGCCACCACCTGAGATTTCTCCTTTAAGGGATCTAACCTAATAACTATGTTACCTTCAGATGGTATGAAAATGCTGTATATACCAAAAACAACTTAAAAAATGTTGAATTCACCTCATGGCTGAATCTGATGCCTTGAAATAAGCCTCAATCTCTTTAAAAACCTCTAACCCTTTCCAACACGCCACCACAACAGAGTTCTTCCATGTCGCTTCCAACAGTTCGTAGCAGTGCTGTTTGCATAATAAGCTCAGCAGACATGCTTTCCCACCAGTTGTTTGCTAATTGCTGCTGGCACTAGTCTGTCGGAGCTGGTGGGTGCCACTATGGAGCACTGCCCCCAGTGCAGCGCAATCATATTTAGTTGTACAACATCCAAAATCGAGTATTAAATGTCTTTCTGAAAGTTTTGTTTGGCTCACCCTTAACTGCAACTGCACTGAAAGATGAGCTGAATTATGAACAAGTCAGATAAAAACAAAGTGCTTTCCTGCTGGATTAAACATTGACAGCAGAAGCAAGATATGAGTTTATTGAAGACTGTAGTTCAACCTGACAGGTAAAGTATTTGCATTTGCATTTTATAATGTTATATTGGCATACTGTTTTTCTGTTTAAAAGGAGTTGGAAATTCTAAAACTAGTGTATTATTAAATGGAAGAAAATACAATATAAAAACTGTTCAATTTTGGCAGTACCGTATGTACTTCTGACATATACCAGTACATTACACTTACTGTGGGGATTCAGGTGGGGAAGTGAAGTAAAGGTGAGGGCTTTACAAATTCAATGCAAATACTCAAAGCTCAAACAGCTGAGGCACTGTGATCCAGATGTATTGTTGTTTTTATGATTTGAAGTTCCATGACCTTTAATAGGTTAGCCCAATTCTTTCAAAAAAACTACCACTTAACAGTTTTTACTGTGCATATCCCTTATTTAAGAGCACACCTGCTTCTTATCAAGTTATATGACTTTGTGGTTTGTGTTTTTCTATCCTCAGAAGTTAGAATAACCGACTCCAGACCTCACATCATTAGACAAAAGATTAGACAAAACACAAAAAGAACACAAATAACAATTATGTTGCTAATTGCATCCATTTGCAAGACGCACAAGCTGTTGAAAACGACAGAAGCAGCAACAGAAGCAACTTACTTTTCTGACGTTTCACCCTCCTGCTGAGGTGCCATCAGATGTGGTTCTGTAAAGTTTTCTTCTTCTCCACGATTTGACCGAGGGTGCTCTATGTTCTTTCTTGACCTGATCTGCAAAGGGTTAAAAAAAATCTAATAATAATGTGCCAAACGCTCACTAGACTCTTCAGCGTCGGCAGAGAGTTGAAAGGCTGCCGATGATTACAATAAAGGCTGTGGAAAAAAGAGATGAGTATCTTTCGACATCACCATAAAACCCTTTGAGAAACTGATATTATCTCTGGAGCAACTCGTGAAGTTTTATGACCTGGAGTCAGGGGTTAAACGTTAGCTCACCTTCCACACAAGCAGGAAGATTAGGGCCAGCAGGGGGATAAACAGTAAGGAGAAAAGGCTTTTCTCCACCACCTGGCGAAGGGGACTTGGCGAAGAAGCTGGAATGGAAAATCAGAAAAAAAAAGAAGAAAGAAAACTCATAAAATTCCTAATAACAGGTCATAATTATTTAAAGCATTGTTAAATCTTTTGCCTCTAGCCAATACTGGATTTGACATACAGTAGATAAAGAAAGCAATTAGTGCCTTTTTTTTTATTGTCAAAAGTTCCTTCTCTTCCAGCAAAAATTAGCTCAAACTGTTGATGTAGAACCACCATTAGACACTTGGTGTGATGTGGTATCTGGAACCAACCAGTCTGCAGCAGATCCATTAACTTATATAAGTAAGTAGCTGGAACCTAAATGGCACTTTCCTGTTTGTCCAGTGAATGTCTCAGATCTTCAGAGCTCTGAAGAAATGGGGAATTTCATTGGCCAAGTTAACACCTTGGCCTACGAAGGTGTTAACTGAGACACTGTTGTTTTCTCGTGTCGTTTCATCATCGGTTTTCGCCTCGTCCTTGTGGCCTGGTAGAGCAGATTTTCAAGCTAACTTGCGGTGATGCCGCTGTAAGTTATATTGTAAGCAACAAGGATTTTGTTGATGTTCAACTTAAACACTCGTGGATGACTGCGGGATATTTTCAGTAGTCCAACATGTACAGCTTACATGGCCATAGAAGTAAAGACGAGTCTTTGGTTTTCATTTAACTTATTATATACACAATTAATTTATCTTGTTTATGTTGTGTTTTTTCACAGGTTTCCACAAACATCTTTTCTGAGTAAAAATGTAGGACGTAATATAATTCCCTACTGACAAACATAAGTTGAAACTGTGCATTTGTGCATCATCCTATTCATCCAACACGCTATTGCATTTCTGCCTTGGGTTTTATTTAAGGCATAGATCAAGGCACCTGATACTCAAATTCAAAAGTTCTTTATTAACCCCAAAGGGAAGTAAAATGCTGTTGTAACTCATTGATTCTTTAAAGAGTTATTGTACATGGTGATGGCTTCTGGCAGGAAAGATCACTTCTAGCCCTCTGTAAATGAAGAGGATAGGTCAGGGTTGTCTAAAGTTTTCCTTGATTTTACGAAGAATCCTTCTTTGCATCATCATCTCCAGATGTTCCATAGTCATGAAACCAAATTTAATTTGATCTCTTGCTAATCCAGGCTACTATGCATTATGTCGTATGTAGGTAAAAAAAAGATGCCATGCAGTTTATAGAATATAAAGATAACACTGCGTTTGATTTTAAACAAGTGACAATCAAAAGTTACAACAATAACCCAACGATTATGTTGCTTAATCTCATGCTATGACATGCAAACGCTTTGTCTGTAGTGATGAAGATAAATTATCCTCCAGTGGGACTGAACTACTTTCTTAGGTTTTCCCAAATTGACAATATCTCTCCCAAATCTTTATCGCTCCCAGATTCTTACATTTTTTTATGACTACAGAAACCAGTCATGCCTTTGCGACATTACAAAATCCCTCCTACTGCCACAGAAACAACTTTAACTGAACTTAGCTACCACAGACTTTCTATTCACCTGCAGCCAGAAGAAAGGCTAAAGGGAGATTGTGTGGAGAACACAAGGCAATATTTATACAACAAATACATGTCAAATCAACTCCCTCACAGTTGTTACATTTTGATATGTGAGCACAATCTCATCATTGAAAGAGTCTTAATAAACTCAGCCTGCATTGAAGGAATAGGAGAATTTGAATAGGAGAATTGCTGCTGCTGATGTGAAAAACACCTGAAAAAATTTTGCGTAACACAGTTGTGACTAAAATGTGGATCATATACCCAACCACTGAGCACCATTCTAAAAGCTAAAAGCTAAAAGCTAACCCAAATGCCAAACAATCCCAAGAGCACTTAATCCCAATTTGGGCTGTTTTCTGAGATAAAACAGCCCAATAAAACATTTTTATTTCTACAGTTGGACAAAATCACGGGCCAAGAGTAAGTTCATGAAGAAAAAGTTGGTCTATCGAAAAGTTGATAAGAGACTTTACCTGATGAGCGTGTTATGCCTTTAGTAGGAATATTGTGTGACGTGTCATGGCCTGACGTAGACTGAACTGAAAACAAGAAGATAAAAAAGGGAGTTCAGGAGACAGTGACAAAAACTGAAGACAAAAGACCAATAGAGTGAAGCATAACTGTCTGATGATGAAAACATTCATTGTTAGGTGCTAAATAGTCACTTCAGAGGTACTCTTTTTACCCTCCCCCCAAATAACACACAAAAACATCTGATCTGGCGGCAAAAAAAAAGAAAAGCGCTTTGGAAAGATTGGAAGATTGCTCTGTAATCAACACGTATACAATCAGGTTTCAGGCCTTTTCTTCCTTTTAAACATCGCGCTACCTTGGGACATCTTCCCTTAGTCCTGTGACTCAGCCGTGTCTCAATGGGCATTCTAAGCACCGAGGCCAGTCCTGAGTTTTTATCTTGCTGAGTTCTTGTGTGGAAATAATGGTGGCAGATTAAAAGCTTCTCCTAAAAAGCCACAAGAGATGTGCCCTAAATACAGCTCCCTCACAATGGTCCATACCAGGTGGCAGCAGTTTCACGATCGGAAGCAAAGCAGGAGCACAGTTTGCTGCTGGTTAGGATTTGGAGATTAGCTTCAGGGATGGTGGAAATGGAGCATTTCCTTCAGTGGTTCCTGCGAGATCCCAAAGATTTTCAGCCACAGTGTGTACACTTGTCAATTTGTTGTGAACTTTTTTTTGATAAGAAGGCCAAGCATTTTCTACGGCAGGTTCTTTCAAAAAGGGGGTCCGTTTTGGGTGGGTTGTTGGTCTTTGTGTAACAAGCCACCCAAAAGTGTGTAAAGAAAAAAAGAAATTCTCCTATTGTTCTCCCAAACAATACGAGGCAATAAAGCCCTTTAATGAGTTAACAGTTCTGGTTTATGCATGCAGTAACATTTATTTGAATTATTTTTTTCCCCCTTCATTTTAGTATTTAAAATACCAGAATTTGCTGATTCATAAGTTTATAAGCTGACATTATTATAAAATATTAAATCAGGTAATTTGGTGAGTTACTCAGTACTTCAGTAGCATTTTCACCAAATATTATTTTCTGCTCCTACTTAATTAAACTTAAGTATGATGGCTACTTTTTATTTCACTTGAGTGAAAATATGTTGAAGTAGTGAATTAAAATTTTTGGGAGGTCTAACCTGAAAAGGATATATTCCCTTAGGACTGTCTCACAAGTATAAAAACCAAAACACATGGAGAAGTCAATCTGAACAGGGGTATTTTGCAACATTCACAGATTCCTCTCTCTAAAAACGTTTTTGGATTTGTAGTTTTTCCCACAATATTGTGAAAAATGTGTTTTGTCTTGACCTCTGATATGTTACACCTTCTTGTCTTGGAACTGAATGCATGCTAGTCCCTGACAATTTCAGATTTAAATGAAATTGTTATAATCTGCTCATAGCCTGCAGTAAGGAAGTGTACAACGGTGCACTAGAGCCATTGTAGATAGATAAAAACAGAAAAAAAAAGAAAGAAAAGAACTTCTGAAACTTATATCTGTACATGAGATCTTCTTCTCTGTTTTTTTTCTCAGTCCATAGGATAAAGGATTTACATGTGCTGAGACCCCCTCAGGCCAAAAACAAAACAGTCTGCTCTTTGTTATACAAGAATTTAGGCCACCATTCAGCTATTGAAGAGGATCAGCCACACACTAAAGCATTGGCCACGTAGGAGAGAGTTTAAATTCGGCAACAGTCTGAGTCAAGATAACCCTCTGAGGTTCGCAAACAAGTAGTTCCATTCAAGCATTGTAGTTTACACATATTCCACAAAATCCAGCAGAAACATTTCATATGCCTATAAAAATCTCACTTTTGGGAAAACAAACTGAAACTTCTATTTATGCTCACGAGAAAGGCAGCTTCTTTCTTTCTGGTTTTTAGGACAGTGGATTTATTTACACTACTCAGGGATTCGGAGAAAGTTTCACAGAACAGTTTTATTTTTGGTTTTTTATGT
The DNA here is from genome assembly GCA_903067055.1 of Poeciliopsis paucimaculata. NCBI lineage: Eukaryota > Metazoa > Chordata > Actinopteri > Cyprinodontiformes > Poeciliidae > Poeciliopsis > Poeciliopsis paucimaculata. Next base: position 66,919 of record CAEGAD010084296.1, on the reverse strand, counting down.
GACAAAAGAAAGAAGAAAAAAACTACAGTTGTTGAATTTTTTTCTTGGTCAACCAAGGCTGGCGTTTTATTTGAGTAAAAAATATAAACTGACTGTGCACAGCTTTTCCAGAGTGTGACTAGCACAATATTATTTCCAAATGGCTGAGCTGGAGGTTTTTCAAAATATCTGGGATTACGAAGATTTTCTGTTCATTTTAGGATTGTTCATAATTCTGAACTGTCATTTGTGAATGCGTTGTCATGAAGTTGAGTTGAACGTTTATATGGATCACTACTGAGTGAATGAACATGTTTCTGAAAATTTTAATCTTTCTTTCTTCTTTGCTTCTTTCTGTCTTTATAAATAAAGTTCAACATTCTATATGTTAGTTAAACTGTCTCCAAACCTAAACCCACATGCTGTAGTTCATCTATATCATCACACACATAACTTTAAAGACTTCACTAAGTTTTTCCTGCAGAATATTTGTTGCATGGTTCTTATCTAAGTCACATTTTTTCCTCTAAATGCAAGAAGAATTAAGCCGACGGTACCTGAAGAGGATTCTTCTGTTGGTGTCGGTGTGGTGGGGCAGGGAGGTGGATCACATTCCTCTTCAGGTCTTTCTCTGTCTGCAGTATTACACACCTCCTCGACAAAGTTAAAGTATTTCCCTGTTTCCCACTTGTCGACTCTGTAGTGGCACTCAAACTCTAACATTTGTGGATTCTGTAAGGATGAGAATGGAGGCACTAGCAATTAGTCATAAGTGATAAGCAGATGCAATCACACGCCACTATAAAGTCTTCTAGATCATCAGCAAAGTCATTATTTATATGATAATGAATTATGGGAACTCGCCATATTACTGATTCCTATCCGCTTCTCTTCAATGAATTGGATGAGTATCTGTATGTTTTGATTATTAGATGAAATGTTTCCAAACTTTTCAGATAAATCCTTCAAGCTCTCCTCCAAGTAGTAAAGGTTTAACTTTGCCCAACACATGTCGCCCTGGAGGAAAAACACAGAAAAAACAACAACAAAAACAGAAAATCTGTGAAAAATATCCAACAGTTTCAGTAATAAAAGTCATCTCAGGACAGCTGGTATCACTTAAAGAAATCATGAAAGAAATGAACACATTCAGGCATAACAGTATGCCCTGGGTTGTCTGGAACTGGAGACATTAGAGTCTTCCAGACTGATAGATTTAATGGCAACACTCATCAAAATGTAAAGTTTGTTCGTGGTTCCTCGACTGTCGACTGAACGTTTTTTTTTTCCACTTTGTTTTTATGATTCAAAGCACTTTGAACTGCCTCGTTGCTGAAATGTGTTATGCAAATAAACTTGATTGAGTGATTGATTGATTAGCCAAATTGTCAGTAATTTAAAAAAACATTTATTTATTAAAGAATGAACACAGGGAGAGAGGAAGACGACGTACCGTTTCTTTGGGAATGAACTTGATGGGGATCTTGTAATCTTTTGGAATATTTTGTCTCTGTTGAAACAAAAGTAGCAAAAGTAAAAACATTTTTGTGTTTTATGGAAGACATCCGGAATCCAAAGGTTTTACATACACACTTATTTTCCGCTGACTGGCATAAAATAAAACTAAACACTTCCTGTTGTAGGGTTAGTTAGGATTACCAAACACACCGCTTCCTCGTGAGACATCGTTGGACAAGAAAAAAGGTGCATTTAATAAAGTGAAGAGCATCATGCGGGAAGAAGTTTACATCGAAATATTAAAGCAACATTTCCAGATCTCTGCTGTATATTAAAACTTGGCTCTCCCAAATAGAAAATGTACAACTTGATCTTCTAAACCATTTATTCTTCTTTAGCCTGGTATTTACTAAATTGACATGTCTACAGCAGGAAGTGTTTAGGTAAAATCAAATTATGTTTAGTGTGATTTTATGTACAGAAAACACCAACAGTATTTAATTCATCAACAAAAATATTGCCTAAATGGTTCAATTTCCAAGTCTTACCAAATCAGGGACTCTTCTGTCAATATCATTGACCACTTTTCCAGTTGCAGCTGAATGTACCCCAAGCGTCATGAACAGCAGGAAATGGACACAGACGTCTATCCAACTCTGTGAATCAAGAGAGATAACAATCGGCAATCAGTTGAACCATATCCAGTGTCATTATGACCAGAGAATAGTTAATAATTGAGCAACATCTCTAGGTTATTCTTAAGGACCTTCGTTAATATTTTTATTATTTTTTCCATCTGTCACACACGGTGATTACGTCAGTGTTTCAGAGACTTTTGTTTTGTTTTTGAAAACACAAACTATTTTTTGATTTGAATTTTGGATGCATCTGTGGACTAAAATGTAATTATCTTTATTAACAATCAGTAGTTGCAGGACAGCTAGTGCTTCCACAATAAATAAATAACACATTTTTACTAAAAATATTACTTTGTTCTTATCAACACATTAGTTAACTCCTCTTCACTCCCAAACTTTTGCACTATTTTTTTTTTTTAACCAAACAAGCATATCAGCAGGTTTTCCTCTGTGTAACTAGGGTCATAGAGGTGACCTATATCTCCTTAGGAAAACAAGTGTCATATTTGAAATCGCTCAAATATCTGCTGGCTTCCTCTTTGGGATTAGATAACAGAAATAACACGTCCAAATTGACCACAGGAATGAATTAGGGAAATTGTAAAACGTAAAACAAAACAATAAAACACTAAAAAAAACAACTCAGAAGTGTAAATTTATTCGGCATAACTTCCGATTGAATTGGAAAGTCTTTGTTCACTTCTAACACAATCTGACATTTTAATTGACCTGCTTTTGGTTGTTGCCTTGACGGACATGTAAGAAATTATTCTTGACTAGCTGCTTATGGATTCCTCAGACTACAAAATAAACAAATAAATCTTAGGGTCTATTTAAAGCCATCCTTTGGAGTCTTTAACAATTAATGACATTCTCATTGTGAGATTACTGCTTTGGATTTGTCGGCTGACGTTTCCGAATGACAATGCGTGGGAGGCACATAGCGACAAAAGACTACAGATAGCCCAGATATATTTAAACAGAGCTATATTTTTAGAATGTAACATTGTTCTGAGGAAGGAAAGGCTTTGAATATGTCTGAAGGAGCGACTCCCCGTTAGCAAGGCCAGGTAATGTAAACATGCCTATCGACTGATACTTTAAAGGCTCTGCAGCAGAAATCCGCCATTGGCTAACCTCTTTTCTGATGTCAGCGCCAATCCGACAATATATTATGCAACGGACCTGCAGTTGTCCTCTTAATATAGATCAGGGCCAGTCACCGCCTTGCCCGAGTTAGTTCGGCAACCTTGAATGGCAACCAGCTCCATGGCAAATACAGCTTTAAAGTGTTCTAAAGAGAGTGGAATTAAGAGATCATTGCTGACTTATCCAGAGAACTAGGCTTCAACAGGCGCAGCGGCGTTTATCACCGCAGTTTATTTGCATAAAGATTTTCTGATCACGTGGTCTCTTTGGCTCTCACGAGAAAAATCTAGAACCAAGAGAACAAAAGCTGTAGAATGTTTCACGCAAACTGCGGCTCCCAGATTGCCAGCTCTTTCTATATGTTTGTCAAGCCCAACCAAAACAGGAAAGGAAAGAAACAATGCTCCATCAAGAGCAGAAAAGGCTAAAGAAAAGGCATCATGTAAAAGGCAGATGGGGTGCAGAGGCTTTCACCTCAGCTCCAGCTTATCCATTCAAATCAACAGACGGAGATGAGTGGATGTGAGTGTTATGGGTGGGAAGCATGGGAAACAAATGGACAAAGTCATTTTGCTCTATAAGGTGAAAAAATAAAGTTCACCGCCAAGTTGATTGGTTGATCTGTACAGAGTTTGGTGCACAGGAAGCGTGTACAGTACATTGTTCAGGCCAAACTGAACAATTATCCAACATCACTTACTAAAGGCATTTCATTAGCAAATAAGAGTGGAAGAATTTGATGACATAAGTAAAATATATATATATTGTAAGACAACATTAAGCAGACCTGGGAAGTCTTTGTGAAGCATTCAAGAAAAACACAGATTGAATCCAACCAATGTAACTTATGCCTGCTGTTGAAGTCAGTTTAACTTAAATTCATTTCAATTGATTTGACAGCATCAATTCACAAGGCATTTTACAAAAAAATTCAATACATAAAATTCAAACTACATAATCTTTTGCACATACTGACAGAATGGTATGTTCTCAGTGACATTGCATGAGGCATCTTATATTTTTCAGCGATTGACACTGAACCTTCAGCTATAACAAAACGACTCAGTCCCTTATAAGCCAAACACTGGAGACCTTTTTGTGCTCCAGAAATAATGAAGTATCTGACAGTGAAAACAGTGTAATGTCTCCAGATTAAAAAACGTCTCTGATGAGACAGCAACACCATCAGAGAGAGTTTAGTGAGGGTTCTACTGGGATGACGGAAATCCCATTGGTTCAACGTTGGAAACGTTTGATTCATTTGTATATGTTGTGTCCCTGCACACAGATATGTCAAAAACATGCCCACACGTACAGGGATATAACCCAAGAAAAGCAACTTGCTACATGCAAACACACAATGGGACCCACATCAAGCTCCTTCAAGTGCTAGTAGAGTTAACTAGTACACCTATGAGATGCTGCCTCTTCACTCACTGTTTTGACCAACTGTAGGACACTGGCAACTGCTTCACAGGCAATCCAGGTTTGAGGAACTTCAACATGGATTAGATGTTTTCCTTCCTGAACACGTTCCATGTAAATAATCAAGACCACATTTTCCTGCCCTCTTAAACCAGCACCAGAAAAGTACTCATCATCCCGACTCCCCTTATGACTGATCGTTTTTCTACAATGAGTAATGAGATTTTACAGGTATTTTGGAAAATAAACTCTAAATCTTCGTTCATGTATTTTCCAAAAGTAGAGCAAAGATTTTTATAGGATCAGTAGTTGGTGCATTTCGTTTTTAAGCCAAAAAAAAAAAAAAAAAAAAAAAAGCACAGGAAATGAGACCGCTTTTATGTTTTCACAGTTGAAAGAAAAAAGTAATATAGAAAACTATGTTGCCAGTATGGACAATGAACAGTTTTTATTAATCAACTCTGTCGACACAGGGAAAAAGCACAAGAACTGCTATATTTTATTTATATTTCAATACCCTTTAGACAACCACTGCTTCTTCGCTTCAGATAAACATCTCATAATCCTTTGCTGCGTCACCATCACTGTCCCATGACCAAACATGATCAACCTCCTCCTCCAGTCTGAGTTATGCAAAGCTGCCATTTGTGAGTTAGTGTGCCATGTCCATCATATTATTACCATAAAGAAAACAATAATGATCAAAACAACCCAGAGAAAAGCCATAATTTCCAAACTGACTGAATGCACACCATTGTTTTGTCCCAATAAAATCTAATTTCTGCTATTTTCTCTGTCTTAGAAAAAGCACCGGGGCTGACTGCCACTGACACACCACACTGGAATGAGTAGCTAACTCAAGAGTTTTCATTTGCAACGGTTGTTTTAAAGAAAAATTGACTTCAATAGGCGCAGACGCTCATTCCAAACAGCTGGAAAATAAACTTGGAGAAATTATGGGAGTAAACAGTTCCTGCTCAAAAACCCACCAGCGGAGCTGCTTTTAAACTCTTCTGCGAATTGTTCCACAATTTTTGGAAAGGGTATTTACTGCCAAAACCTGAGGAACAGACTGGCACAACTACTGGGTTTAAGAAAACCTTCAGAAAACTGCAAAATAGCTGGAACACTGACTTCCTTTAAATCACGACTACAAAACAAACTTGTTAAGAGCTGCTTGAGGTAATAACTAGAAAACTGACAAACATATTTGATGTGTTTGGATGATTGCACAAAACTAATATCTGCTACTGGTTTAACAAATGGTGACTGTACAGTAGATTTATATTTTCATAATGTAAAGCTGAAATGTGCCATACAAATAAACTTGAATCAATTGTTTATTTGAAAGTTGAATTTTATTTTTCCTCATGATTTCTTTGCCCAACATAAAAACTTGTTTGATGATCTGAAACATGCACAGTAAGCGCAACGAAAACCAAGGCAAAATCAGGAGGCATTTGTTAGCACGCCAATACTTCTTCACAGGACTACACACACTGCTTAAAATCACATTGCCCAACTGTTTTGAAGCAATTTGATCTTACAATGGGAACCACAATCACCCATCCAAAGACAAGTTGAATAGATCTTCCAACACCTACAAAATATCAGTGGTGTGTGTTTCACAAATCGAGTCAATCGGCTCAGTTAGCGTGAGCTCATACTGCTAGAAGAAGTTCAGATGTGAGTTGTTAACAGAGAATCAATGTTATTACTCTTCTTAAGCTAATGGTGAGCCCCATGGCTTTTTTTTTTTCTTTTTTTTTGTAAGTGCAAATGATGCAGAGCGAAATCACCTGGCTTATCAGCGGGATCTGACATTAAAGGTGAGCAACGACAGCGGTATCGGCCACCGCCGCTCCTCGGGTTTTTAAGAGACAGATTCCCAGCATGCGAACACAGCAGCAGGCTGGAGAAAAAAACCCAAGAAAACAAAACAGTCATATTAAAGGAGCTGTGCTGACTGCAAGCGAGGTTCAATTCTCCTCAGACCTCCCGGTGCTGACAAGTTATGAAGTGGCATGTTTGTAAAAATTTGGTGAGCTGATAGGCCCAGAGGAGCAGAGCACCGGATTATATTTTGTAACTATTTAGCGCAGGCTTGCACTTTCCAAAGAAACATATCTGTCTTTAAAGCACTACTGATGGTCGAGTGAAAAAGAAGGAAAGTAAATGTTTTGATGATCCCACTTAGTGAGAGTCTGATTAGCCAATGCTTTTCTGCACCGTGGAATAAACATCAGAAGATGTAACATGTCCTTTTGCTGTCAAAGCCAATAACATCTGATTATATTGTAAATGGGGTATAAATCTTGCAGCAGAAAAAAAGAAGAAAGGATTCTCTAATGGCAGGATTCCCAGATCTGGATAAAGCGTAATTATTTGTTTCTTGCTTTGAGGTCGATCTGTGCTCGAGGAAAATCCATTCCTGTCTGTGAGTCGCTGACAGCCTCTTGACAGGATTTAACACCTTGTTGATGCACACTGCTACAACAGTGTTCTCGTTCTTGGATTTTCCCTGACTCTGTATAAACATCAGACCCACCGCTGCGACAATCAGGATTTATACATATATTTTCTGTTCCTGACACTGATCTGGGCCATTTAGGAAAAAGCATTTGCTGATGAAGTGTCTCCGTCACGATACATGATACTTCATTAAAATCACTGATGTGTGCATCAGCCTGAAAGCTCAGTAAGTGAAATGGCAGCAAAACAACATCACATTTCATCAGTAATACTCTACATTCGCTCACTGATCATGTTCATGACAGTGCATTCTTGAAATTTAGTTTGACGGAAAAAAAACTTTATCTTCAAGAACATCTGTAACATCTTGCTACATAATGAGATTTATCAAGATGAAAAGCTAAAGTGATATTATAACTATTTGCCTCAAGTTATTTTTCTCAACTCAAAACCTTATGCCTCACATCCAAGTAAAATGATATCTGTCTGTAACACTGCCTTGCTAAAGGTTGGGGATTCAAATTTAGACTTACCTGAAATTTAAGTTCCCTATTTGACTAATATCTTTTAACATTATATTCGTTTTGTAAAATGTGCTATAAGTTCCTTTATACGGGCAGTATTAGGTGTTTTCCTTACTACGTTACCAACAGTTGTTAACAAAATGCTACATATATCAAATATTTTTACTTTGTAATTTAACACCTTGAAATTGGCCTTGTGTCTCTTCATAAAACTCCTGCTCTTTCTGAAACGTCGTCTTCAGGAAGCCATAACAATATGGTTCCTCTGTTAGCCTGGTAGCAACGTTTTTACCAGCGTTTCACTGACAGGTAGCTCCTATACTGAGCTTAGTAGATGCTCAGTTCCAGCAGGTGTTTGCTAATTGCTGCTGGCTAGTCTGAAGGAGCTGAGTGGGCGAGTTGCAAAGAGGGATGCTCTGTGAGGCTGAAGCCTGGAAACCGAAGTGCAGTGGGGGAGCAACCAGGCATTTTGCACAGCTGAATGGTTGCCATGGAGATAAAGGAGTCTCTAAAACATGCATGAAAGAATGAAAGCAACACCTTAGGTTGTGTTTTTGATGAGGGAATAACATTATAGCATCATGTAAAGCTAAAAAAATTTGATTTTATCTAACACTTCCCCTTTAATACAGTGTTCAGTTGGTGATGCGTCACTGTGATTATATTTATGAAGCCCTGGACAGGGTTAGCTGTTTGGTATGAGCATGGTACATGCTTTAACTTACTGCACATTCTTGCTTGCTAATGTGATAAAGATTACTAGTTAAATTAAATGACAAATCAATAATGACTCAATTCATGCTTATTCTCTATGTTGATATGACCGGTTGATAATTCCTTAGACGTCTCAATGGTGTTCCAGTGGAAAGTTTGGACAAAAAAAAAAGAAGCTGTAATTTAGTTAAATGTTTTTTCTGATTCATACATCAGGCAGAGCATTAAGCACTGTGAGTTGCAGCAGCCAATAGAGTCTCTTTCAAAGTAAAACTTCAATGCAATGCATTAAAAAAAAAAGTTTTATTTGCTGTGCACTCAAAGACAGATGTTGGGATAAAGCAAATCAAAGAAACCGGATCTGACTTCTACTGTTTATACTCAACACTCAGCTCCAGCCTGTAACTGTTTGACTTCCACTATTTGACTTTCTAAAAAGTACTTTACCAAAGTCATTTATTCACATCGCTATTGTGACATTAACACCACTTTAGTTCCATTTGGCACTATTTCTAATGCCGTTTAGAGTTGGAGGTGAAGTCTAACAATCAGAGCAATTTGACCACAAAAAGCAGAATCAGTAAGTTCACTCTCTGTGAAGACAGCCACGCTTTCCCACAACCAGTAGTGTATATATTCACCTCTCCAATGTTGAGACCAAAAGGACTAAAACGACTGGATTTACATTTTCTATATACTATCTAGATCAATTACTCCATCCATACTGTTACAGATTTGTTTTTTAAATAAAATTTCACTTGATTTTCTATTTTTGTATTTTGCCAGTAGAGGGACATAGATTATTTTTGTGTTGTGAACTGTCGCAGCACGTAGCAATGCAGGTAAGCCTAGATGCTGTGCGACCATAATATCTCCTCGTCTTTGGGCGCTTTTCTAACATTTATGTAGATCAAATCTATAACTTTACTACCAGTCTGCATCAAAAATAACATTAGTTGGGATGTGTGCTTAAATTTCAGCCGAAAATGAAAGTTTTATTCATGTGGGTATTAAAAAAAAGTCCACACTAAATTCCAATCTGACCCCCAAATTTTATGTTTTTTAATAATTGCCATTGAATTAACATTTTAAAAGCCTCAAAGTCAGCTAAAACTAACACCCATAATGGGTGGTTGAAAATCTACCACCATCACTGTTTTTAATCTGCTGGGGACGACAGTTTTTACAGTTAACATAAGAGCCACATTAGGCTAACAGATAAAGCTAATGTCTGTTAGATATTAGAGCAGTTCAAAGGGCAACTTTGCTTACGATGGGCCGCAACCAAGCAATGCAGGGTTTGGTGTTGCTCAGGAAAACATGGCAAATACATGACTTAGATTCTGTGCAAAGCCCCACATTTAAAAGAAAATATACATTTTCACTACGCGTGGTACAAAAAAATAAAAAGAACCTCCTCCTATGTGTGGTTCGGTGGCCATGAAGCTGCCAAGACATTAATAGCAACACTTCTAGCATTTACGTAGTCACGTCTATAACTTTACTAACAGTTACCACGGCAACAGAGAGGTTGTTCAAATTTGAAAGCAGCTCACTGAGCATATCAGACCCCAAACTTCATCCCAAAACATTTGGGCTATGAATGTTCGAGTGTCTGTGAGACAAAAGCATCGAACTGCTTCTTCCTTTACTTTGAAGGAACATTTAAAATCCATATCTTATTCAATTTTAATAAATGACACTGGATTGAAAGTGTTGCATATTTATTTATGCCATTTTTTGTGCGTGTGTTTGTCCAAAATATTACAACAGATGTCAATGATTTGGACAAAATAAATTGATGACAGAAGTCATTGGAGTCATAAAGGACAGATGTTTAATAAGGCTTATATTCAAATTTACCACAACTGAATGATACTTTATTAATCCCAGAGGGGAAAAACATAAAAATATCCTTATGTACATCTTGAGCTTAGTCTTCATTGCTAAGCAACAGAGAAGAACATCTTGCTGCAATTATGCTGATGTCTTGACAATTCAGCCACACGTTTCTGTTACCCTTCAAACTTCCAGAGTTCTTGCTTCTCATTTATTTATCCAGGATATAAAAAAACAAACAAAAATCCAAATAAAAACTAATTAGCTCTAAGTAAAACACCAACATTGAGGTTTTCTGCTTATTCTTCCAATATACGAATCAATACCAGTGTTGTGTTTCCATGCAAATCTCATGCTACATAATATTATGCAAATCAGACTTTTTTTGAGCTGTATATGAAGCTGTAATGTCATTCTCTCATCAAATACATACAAATTGCTGCTTTGACTCATTCATGCATGCTTGAGAAATCCTTGAATCTCCCATGGCAACCATTCAGGGGTGCCATAATGGCTGCTCATGCAAAGCACCGCCTATTTACCCAAAGCTTTGCCCTGGAGCTTCGGTCCACGGCCGAAGTCCCTCCCCACAGAGTGCTCCTCAAGAATAGCGGCAGCAGCAATGAGCAAACACTTGTTGTAACTGCGCATCTGCTGAGCTCCTAAGAACGGTTGTAAACGGCATCATGGAGAAGCATTGCTGGAATAATGTGCTGAAGAGGGGGAGTGGTAAAGGTAGGACTTCCTTCCTTACAGAGACAGAGGCCAATTTCAAGGCATCAGATGCAAAGACAAATTTCTGTTTGTAACGTTGTTTTTCAGCATTTTCCTAACAACTGAAGGTAACATAGTCACTTGATTGTGCTATAAAATGGCATAATGTGCCTGGGACATGCTTAATAACCCACTTTTATATTGCATGTCAACCTGGTTGCTACAAATTCTGATTACTGTAAAAGTTAATGTTTGCTACTTCCAAGGTAAACTTTACAACATAAATTATGTCGCATCATCATAGCCTTCAACCTATGGCAAATATACCAATATGGGGTCGGGAGTTATATAAACACAAAATAAGAAGAATTTAAGTGAGGACCCTTTGAAAGCCCTTTTTATTATTCTTAAAATAACATTTTGATATTTTTGTTTGTATTTATAAGTCAAGTTCTCTCTCTTGTGATAGTGTCACTCTTTTCAAAAATATATATATATATATATATATATATATATATATATATATATATATATATGCTTGTGTGTGTGTGTGTATTTGACGGGTTGTGAATAAGACTCTCATGACATTGTCATAAACATGTCATAACACTGCCATGAACATGAGTAAGTCTTCATGAATATTTATGGCCGTTGTCATAAAGTGTCATAAAGTGTCCAAATCATGACACTTTTAATACAAAGTTGACATTATTCAAAATGTCTTTGTTGTGACGTCTTGACGTTAACCACAAAATCATGATCTGACATAAATTTGTTATAAAGGTATTACTGTAGCTTTTATAACATAAAGCTACAGTTTAATCAGTAATACTTTTTATTTATTTATTTATTTTTTTTGATGAGTGTATAAAAATTTACCACCATCAATGTTTTTAATCTGCTGGGGATGGCAGTTTTTACAGGAACATGAAAGCCACATTAGGCTAACAGATAAAGCTAATGTCTGTTAGATATTATAGCAGTTCAAAGGGCAACGTTGCTTACGATGGGCCGCAGCCAAGCAATGCAGGGCTTGATGTTGCTCAGGAAAACATGACATATACATGACTTAAGATTCTGTGCAAAGCTCCACTTTTAAAAGAAAATATACATTTTCAATACACGTGGTACAGAATCATAAAAGAAGCCATAAAACTTCCTCCTCAGAGGAGTTCAGTGGCCATAAAACTACCAAACATTCAACTTCTGCTATTGCTTTGAAGTACTTTGTTCTTAAGAATCAAACTAAAACAAAACAAAGCAAAAACAAAAAACAAATAAGGATGCAAGATTTATTCCAATAGTTTATATTAACATTTTAAAGCAGTGGTGATTTTCACATTCCAAGCCCGCTCTGCATAATATGGTGACTGGTTCGTTAATGTGGGAATGAAGCTTCAAACTGCTTCACCACCTAGAGACCAAGCAGGCTGTGCATAAGCAACACTTTGGGTATCATTGTCTCTTATCACTCCCAGATGGGATAAACGAGCACAGGGCTCCCATTAGTCAGTATTGTGAGTTAAAATTTTCACGAAAGTAAAATGTTCATTTTTGTGGCGCATCTGTATCTTATTTTGAAGGGATATGTAAACTTTACCATAGCAACCAGAGTCAGAAAGCGTTAGGGCAGTGGTCGAGACGAGAGGAGAGGAGCAGAGCTTGTGAGTCTTAGGTCTGGTTCACACGGCACAATTTAAGGATTGTCGGCCGATTGTCCAATCTTCTGTGACGACAGAGCCGATAAAATTCCACACAGGTTCGATTGGTTTGGGTGTCCGGAAGGAGCAACACACCACAAACCGATTCCACTCAAGAACATCCCGATTCCAGAAGAAAATCCAGTAAAACCCCCAACATACCATACGTGCATTTATAAGCAAACACGGATGACGATGTAGAAGCAGTAGCAATAGTTTGTGGACTCCTTTTAAGCGATAAAAGACAAAACAAAAAGAAAAGGTGTTGGATAAAAGATGGTGGGAGCAGCAGCTCTATTTGCTGCACTATGATTTGGTGGTGAGTTATGCTTTTTTGTAGTTAACATTTTTAACTGACTAAACATAGCCACCTATAATAAACATACATGGAAAAATTACCTTTACATATAGTAATAAACATTTCCACATATCATCTCTGATGTCCACCAGACTCTCAGTTGCCATGTCAACTGTTTGGGGTCCCCCTCCGTTCTTACGTCACTACGTTTTCTGATTGGCTCCCTGTTACATTCAACGGGCTGCGTTCTGCTCCCAGTCAGGGAAAACCCCACAGGCTGCGATAATCGGGCCAAGATAATGTTGAATATGCCCATATTCTACACACCATCACGTAACACACCACACACTGCAGGGCGTTGTAAGATTGTCGTAACGGAAAAATCGGGGCAAAAAGAAAAAGGCTTGTCTGATGGTCTCCTCCTCCCCCCGGCCCACAGCAAAATTTCAAAGTTTTGACTGGTCCGTGGTAATAAAAAGGTTGGGCACCACTGACTTAAAGCATCCTGATCATTTGAGTACAAAATTTGCTTATTAAAAAACTTAATGCCTGCGGCTGACGATTATATCTATATCTTTAACAAAAACTTTATAAAGCCAGAGTGGGTTATCTGATATTCACATATTTACACTTTTTCATCCTTGCTAGCTTTATTTATTTTCTTTGCTGGTGTTAAAAATATTTCTGAGTATTAATGCAGGGTCTTTCATCTACACTCGAAGAAAAGCTCAATCTCAAAATCCTAATCTTAGAGAGTCATGGTGACCTCAGTAGTGTTGTAAAAATGCTGCATATGTAAAATATGACATAAAGGAATTTTAACTGCATTTTAATGCTTTGAAATTGGGCGTTAATTTAGAATTTCCTGGTCCTAATTCATACTAGTGGTACTCTTTCAGACAGAAATGACTTAAGTTCTTAAAACAGCTGTAATATTTGGCCACATAATGAAATTTACCAGGTCCAAAAAAACAACAACAAAAGTATTGTCATGAGTGTTTGTCACAAGTCATTTTTTTCAAATCAGACTTCTTGAAGGACAAGCCAAATGTAACTGTTGAACCATTTGTCTCATGTCCAGATTTAACAAAATATGTTACCTTTGGTTGTTTAAGAAAAATGCCACATATCAAATATTTTTACTTTGTAATCTAATGCCTTGAAATTGGACCTCTGTCTCTTTAAGAAACTCCTGCTCTTTCTGAAACTCCGCCTTCATGAAGTCATCACAACATTGCTTCTCCATTAGCCCTTTAATAACATTTTCACCAAGGTTTCAGTGAGAAGCAGTTTGTATGAGGAGCACATGTGCAGCTCCACCCGGTCTTTGATTATTGCTGCTGGCTAGTCCGAAGGAGCCGAGTGGAGGCGTAAAACGGGGACTGCTGCTCTGCAAGGCAGGAGCTTGGAAACTTCAGCTCCGTGGAGGAGGCTCGTCCTCGAAGGGGAAGCTAGATCCATCCAGGCGTTTTGCACAGCTGAATGGTTGTCACCAGAGACTAAAGGATTTCTCAAACATCCTTGAAAGAATCAAAGCAAAATTCTAGGTAGGTTGTTGTGGAGGGAATAACATTAGAGCATGATGTAAAGTTCAAAAATGTCAATTTTGCATAATAATACTGCCACTTTGTGAAAACTGGGGAAAGTCAAACATGTTTGCCATACCAGATCTTTTTTGCCAGACTTCTAATCTCTGAAAATTGGTTCCACACTTTAAAGACAGCGTTGGAACCCCTAAAGGACATATGTGATGTTATGTTTTCTGAACATGTCTGTGAAGTTAACTGCCCGTGAATATTTTTAAATATGTAAGACATTTCTCGAAAGTCTCACAACTTTGCTTTTGTGAGTTAAAGGATGTTCTTCTACAAGGACAAACAACTGCAAAATTTAATCTCCCCCGTTCTTGCTGTGACTACGAAATTGGAGTTGTTTGGATAAAATATCAGCCGTTTGTCTCCCACACAACTAAATTGGATAGTTTGTAATGTTTTGATGCAGTCTACTGCGCTGACAGCACACTGAGAAAACCTTGTCTTACTGTGAGCTCTAGCTTGCCTCAACAAGGAAGGAGATGAGAAAACATCTTGGTTAAATTATAACCATCTAAAACAAACAGCGTTTCCTTCTAAAAGCTCCAAAAACTGCAAACAAAGCTCATGCCAAACACATCAAGCTACAGGCCGGGCTTCGGTGAGAAAATCACTTTGACTTCTTGCCACTGGCTTTGCCGGTATCTCCCCAACATCCTGTTACTCATATTGCGATGATAAAACACGCCTATACCCCCAAACAGAATGCTCACACTGGCCCAAGATGTTCTCTTAAGAGGATAAAGCCAATTCAGCAACTTGTTTGTCACAACATCTATTGTCCGATCAAGACGTACCCCTCTGTGAGAATGCCCGTCCATCAATGCGAGACGAATTAGTTGTGGAGGCGTTGCTGTGTGAAGTCTGACATCTCCGATGCGGAGGATGATGGTCCTCATCTTGTTTTTTACCGCCTCTTTGAAGTTGAGGTGCCACTGAGCTGAATGAGGCTCTCCAGACCGCAGGCCTAACGGCCCTCTGTGCATAATCTGATCAATGTGAGGCGCAGGCCCTCACATGGCTTTAGTCCACTGCTTTGTCAGAGAGAGGGATGAATTTATCTTAATCTTCTGCTCACATCAATATCGAGAATTTTGCTGCGAGACCTCACTTCCCATGTTTCATAATGAGGATTAGTGCCGAGAGCATACCAAGCTGCTATTGTTGTCCAGATGTCCCAGAGCCGATGCTGGCTATGACACCGGGGCAGCTGGGATTCTGAGTGGAGGTGATGTTTTTCTTTCATCTTGCCTCTCTCTCTGACATAACATGCTTAAGAAGTTGATTCCTGTGGAAAATACCTCTGTCAGAATCACAGTCAATATTTAACGTCTTACTGAATACAAAGAAACCAAACGTCTTATCTAACACACCCTTTTAGCGGTTAAATAGCGGTACAGTAAAGTCAAATAGAGACTGCAAAAGCATGTCAAAGAAAATAATTATAATATATATGTATATATATATATATAAATAAAAAAAACTTGCGAGTCTAGATCACTTAGTTTGTGTAGAAATTGAGTTAGCAGCCAAGAAAATTCACTTTGGTCCTAATGCTGTCTGCATAGGTGCACTTATAGGAGCCACAGTAACACAATCAGCAGCTAGGTGATAGAACAGAGACCAGAGGCATGTCAGGGGAAACCTAAAACAGGTTATCTTATCATATCATCGGAAGGTAAATAAAGAACTTTTCAAAATTTAGGGACTGATAGACTTACATCAGAATTTGCAAATTTCTCATTGATAAGGCCTGATTGAAAAAAAAATAAACAAAAAAAAAACTTCTTGTTTTATCTGTTCACTGAATGCATCAAAACTAATCTTTAAATGCATCAACAAACACTGGGTGCTATTGATGCTTTACTTGACACAAGTCAAATAAAGCGTGAGCATCTATACTTTGACAAATCCCATAATTTTCTGTTGGGTCTTTTTCTTTATCTTTTGTCTTTTCATGTGTTCCATCCATAAATGAGTGAGTCTTTGTGAGGAAGCTGGAGTACCCAGAGAGAACCCAGGCATCCACAGGGAGAACATGCAAACTCCATGCAGAAAAACACCAGGTCAAGATTCAAACCCAGAACCTTCTTGTCGGTCAAACCGTCAGTTGTGTATCGGTCCTGATGTCGAAAAAAAATTTGAGATATGGTATGAGTGACAACGTCCCCAATCCATAAGGGACGATCTGCTCAATCTAACTCTATGGTTTGAGCTCTAAGCCGCATCATGCTTTATTATTAACTTTACATCATCTTTATAATTCCTAATTTCACTTTTTGAACCATGTGAAAGAAGATTTGTTGCAGTTTATTTTTTACATTTGACCAACGTAGTCAACTTATTGTTTTAGTCAGTTTCAGTTTCTTTGCTATCCTATTCTGAATTGCACTGACTGAACAAATGAGTTGTTTTCACATGTTGTGTTGTTTTCACATGTTTCACCAAGTTTGTGAAGCTGTCGGTGTGTTTAAGCGCTCTGCAGTTCAGTACATTTATACCTGTGTTTAAGAAGAGAGACAATTTAAGTCAATTCGGTTCTGTTCCTCTGCATCGGCCCGGTATCAGCTATCACTAAACCTCAGATATCGGTATTAATGTTGGAAGTGGAAAAATTGGATCAGTGCATCCCTAGATTACATTGAATGATGTGATTAGTGAATCATTGCTGCGATGCATGAGCTCTGTCAATGGCGCGCATGTAACCCTGAGAGACGCTGTGCTAATGTGGTGGACTTTTTTCACGTGTCCCAAGAGTCAGCCTCGTTCATCTGGTGATAAAATTGCACATGCTACCCTGTTGAAGGCATCGCTAGGTGACACCAGACCACAGTTTACTGGTCACTTAACAGGAAGGAAATACCAGTATGAAAGGGTAATTGGAGGAACTCATTATCTAATAATATGACAAAAAAATTTACTACCTAATCAGTTTGACTGAACCAAAAAAAGGTACAGTGTTTGGCAGTGTTCTTGCTCTCCACACTAAAGATTAACAGCCACCTTGCAGTCAATAGACTTTCACGACAAGGTAAACAAGCTGTGAACTGAGGGGGAAGCAATAAAAATGAAGTTGATCAGATAAAAAATAGATAATATGACCATTGTGGCTGCCATGGAAGATGTCGACAGCCCTAAAATATATAATTATCACAAACATGGACTAATAAAGAAATTAAAAAATGTGCGCAGGGTTCAAACCAAACACGGAGAGAGTTACCGCCTGCTCTCCTCCGCTGAGGAGCAACCTATGCATGAGTCAATATGATGAAAAATACAAACCAAAAAAAAAACAAAAAACAGAACAGATTCGACAAATTCCCTCCACTGGCATCCTGGAACCCGCCCGCGCTCTCCGCCGGGCTGCAAAATTTATTACCACCACATGAACACAACAAGGCTGGCTGAGATCAATCAATTCACCACGGCAACAACGCGCAAGCTGTCACACATAACTCCGGCTAATGATACATTGTTTAGAGATATGGCTCATTTAATCCAACGTGAAAACAATTTGCTTTGCTGCGTTTGTAGGTCAGCGTATACCGTAGTGGAAAGCAGGAAACGGTTCGTAACGAGACGAAGTTTCATCATGAGCCCTTATTTGGGGGGAACTTTAAAGGCGGCAGGTGGGTGGGGTGGAGGATAGCTAGGGGATTGCCTGCTGTGTGTTGAACAAATGATTCCAAGGATCAGTATGTACTAAACATTGTCCTTTTAGTTTAATAATGTCTGTGTGTTGGAGATCTGGTGTAGATTAGTGGTTAGTGATTTTAGTGCCAAAAAGACACATTTGAGTGCTGCTAAGTGAACAGGAAAAGAAAAGAAAAGAAAAGAAAAAAACACAATTTAGGAACTTGGGACTTTTGTGGAGCTCACAAAACCTGCCTCGTGCGGAAATAACGCTTTTAAACAACTTTTAAAGAAATACCTTTAACGGCACAGGGACCAGTACCTTTAAATAGGTCTTGCAGCTAGCAGGTCCATTTACTGCCTTGCAGTATTGAAAGCTCTGACTGCAGTTTGTCCCCGTTCTTTTGTTGCAGATAAGTTGGAGAGAATCTGTGAACAGCAGTTTTTTTCTTTTTTTAAGTCTTTCCAAATACTTAATTGGATTCAGAACTGGACTTTCTAACACGCGATTTTATCAAAATCATTCTATTGTTTGTGCGTGCAGAGACTTTATCTTGCTGGAAGTTGTGGCTCCGCCCCTTCTCAGGTATTCAGATGATCCTATCTATTTAGCGTCTTTGACCAGAGTCTCCCTGGCAGCAGAAGAAAAGCGAGTCAGCACCATGCCCTCAGCACATGTTCAGGGTGGTGTGCAGGTTAGCATTTTGAATGAAGCCCAAAAAGTTACATTTTGGTTTCATCTGACAACAGGACCCTATGGCAAACACTAAATGGGACTTTTGAAGTATTTTTTTTAAAGCTGCAGTGTGTAACTTTTATAGAAAAAAAAAAAAAATTCTATTTGTTGAAATTTCCATTATGTTATGTAATTTGTGAAGAAAACAGAGCCCATCTGCTTTTGCCCAGTGCAAACTAGAAATCAGCCAATCAGAGTCAAGAGCAGGGTCTTAGCGCTGTCACTCACTCTCCGTGTGGTGCTGCTCATCCCCTTTTATTTCCTTTCCCCGATTCTCTCTGCTACACTCTGGTTAGCAGTAGTGAAAGCAAGCCTAGTTAGCACAGCAACTGACAACTGCAGATAAATGGTTTCCATGTAACGGTACGTTGTTTCTCCACCACCAGCACATTTAGCAGCGAATACACGAGGATGACTGACAGCGCTAAGACCTGCCCGCTGGCTCTTGATTGGTTGGAGCTGGCCTGGAGTGGTGCATTTTTTCAGACACCAATCGACGCACTGCGAGGAGGTCAATCTTTTCACCGATTGTCTGCCTCATTCAAAAATACGTAAGAAATATTTTTCTTATCAATGTAATATTCTGCAGCATTAATAATAACTTTCTTTGAGTCATATTTCCATAAGGACTATATTTGTAGAGTCTAGAACATACATAAAAACTCATATTCAAATGGAATACAAATTCTTTAATTCAGCCATTTAAAAGGCAGCGGTATACAAACACAGAGAGTCACAATTATGAGTTATTGGATGTGCAATGAGGAACTTTAGCTGCTGCTGATTAAATCGGTATACGGAAGAAAACAAAATTCTTGTTTTCAAAATTGACAAGAATCCTTGTCAATTTTGACATATTCTCATGGAGCCGTCGTATGTAACCTCTCTCTAGGCCGTCTCTAAGCATGTTCAAAAAACAAGAAGTTTTTTTGTTTGTTGTTTTACTGCTTGAAAATTCAAAGCACATGTTGCTGAGAAGAGCAGGACAAAAAAATAAAAAATAAAGACCTCTCAAGTGTCTGATGAAACTGAACCTCCATACATTCTTGGTTTTATGATGGAGACACAACTAAGAAAACAAAGTGGAAAGGAAAATCCAAAAGTGTTCCAGCGTACATGTGTTTATTTATTTTTTGTTTGTTATATTTCACGCTCTGCTATTTTTTTTAATTTTATTTTATTTTTTTTCGCTTTTTAAAGAAATCCGAGCATGTTTACAGGTTGACATATTGAAGAACAATATATCCTGTATCTTTGATTTTCCCCTGTGAGATAGAACTTTAGTTCCTTCTTTGTCTTATGTTTTTTTTTTTTTTAATGGTTTACAGGGAATCCATTTTTCATATACACTGCGTGACACAAATCTGGATTCACAATCTAGCCTTTGTGTAAGGCCATCCATAATTTCGCTGAAATAAATGACTGCATGTTTGATGTACATGTTGACTTGAACTACGAACGCCGTGACTGCGATGCCATTGTCCCGCTGGCTTCCAGCAGGAAATCTCATTTCAAGGCTGAGAAAAAAAAAACATGACAGTGGGAGGATTGTGATTAACTTTTTGATGATAGCATGCTCTCTGCCTTGTTTTCCTTGGAATGGAAACGTGTTTTAGTGTTTTATGATCCTCTTACAGTCCCTTTACATAGGCTCTGTGTCAACAAACGGGGGGACAGGACCGATCTGGTTAATATGCACCAAACTGCCGCAGTGGGAATTTGTCTTGGCCAACAAGGAAGAGAGAGTTGTGAAACTGCTCGTCATCAGATTCCCTCTTTCACAGAACACCTGCCAAGATTTCACCTTGACAAGTTCTCACCTGAAGGCTCAAATGAAGTCCTTTCTTGTCTTCCCGAGAGATCATTAAAATTTCCCCTTTCGACACCAAGGTATGTTCCCTCTGGGGAACAAAATAGCAACTGAAAAAAGTTGACAGCATCTGATTCATCCTCAGACTCGCACGGCTGGTTTATGATCACAATCTGCAGTTGGTTTTGCATTATTAGCATAGCTGAAACCCAATTTATTGTCATGCGGCCCACTCTGATGACTCAAAGAGGGAAAAAAGCAGCACTACTGAGCAACACATGTCTAACTGCAATGGGCCAAGAAAGAGAAAGTGTCACCCACAGTGTTCTGCCCTTTAATTTGTTGTAAAATAGGTTTTTAGTGTTAATTTTGGGGCAGTACATTGAGTCTTTTATTTTGAAGGTCATGTCAGTCGGTTTAGTTTTTCACTCAGTCACGCGTGAAGAGGGGCATCAGTTGTAGTCAGCTCAACAACATCACTGTCTGTAAGTTTTCATTCTATATTAAGTAGATTTTATTTAATATCTTATTTGTTAAGAATGTGTGAAGTAAATGTGGACTTTGACGGCTGCGTAGTGATTATGGGTTCATGTTGATTTATTTTGGGCATGGCATTATAATTTTCTTAGTTTAACTTTTTTCTAATGCTAATAAATTAAACGCAGCTATTTTTTTTAAATTAATGTTCCAGTTTACCTGGATCACCAAAATAAAGTGGAAGGAAAGAATCTACATCCTGACTCAAGCATTCATTCAACAGGAGTTAGGCTTACTGCTAAATTGTGTTAAGAAACACACAAGGAGAGCAGAATACACAGAATTAAAAAATAAACTTACGATATATTCCTTTAGTGAGAAAGGTGAATATGGACCGTTTTGGTTTCTGGTTTACACTGCTTTTAGCAAGTTGAGATATAGTGAACTGGTCTAACTTTATTACAAATGTGCGCAAAACGTCTTTGATGTGCCGCCGTCAAAAAAAGCCAACATCAAAACAAAACTTTTAATTATTGTGTTTCCGAGAAACAAGAAGCGCAATTAAAATCTCACGCGAATAAGTTTGGTCACGTGAATAAGTCATTGAAAAACCCTCCATTGTCCTCCGGCCACTTCCTGTTGATCGTTGATCACGTGACTCGTGTGACGTGAAAAAAAGCGTAAATACTGAATAAATATTTTCACACCTAACATCTGACCCCATAAAAAGTTGGAATTGCAAGCTGTTATTTATTTATTTATTTTTCTAAGAAGTGGTGTTTTAAATCCTTGGAGCCAGCCTTGGCGTTACATTTCCAGCTTGTGCCAACCAGCAGACAAAAGAGATTCCTTTATGCCTCGATCAGTTCAACTGGCAGAAAATTGTTATTTTACATAAAGTAAATAAAATGCACTAGTCGTTAGTTTAAGATGTATTAAATCTGCTATTGTTGCAGAGGAAAAACTGCAATGTTTTGATTTTTAATCCTGTTGTCTTATGATAATAAGAAGACAGTTTTTTTCTTTTTGTCCCTGGCCAACAGTCCCATATGAATGGAGCCTAAGGCTGTTTATTTGGGCCTGAAGTTACAAAGCTGTCATTTTTTTTCCAAGTATATTTCAGCAAAACGTTTCATCACTTCCAAAGATGTTTGGAAGTCATTCATAAATCCTGAAACGAATTGAAATTGACAGGCACTGAAACTGCAGAGAGCAGATTTAATTTGCTATGCGGCATGTCAGGCTCAAAGCAATGTCAACCTGACAAATACAAACTATGCATATTATTTAGAAAAGTTTCCTGAGCCCTTCAAATCAGTAGCATTTCTTTTTTTTTTTCTTTTTTTTTTGCATGGCTCTTTGCCCAGGATGCAACTACAAATTAAAGCAAATCAAATCATTTACATATTTGACATAACTGTCACAGTTAAAAGTGTGAAAAGTGGAGGGATTTGATGAGCAGGTGATTGACAGCGCTAAGACCCGCCTCCTGGATCTGATTGGTTGTTCAATTCCCCCGGCACAGATTATCTGTCTCACACCATAGTGTAACCACATAGTCTCACCAAGTATATAAAAAAAGTATTTTTTTATATAAAAGTTACATGCTGCAGCTTTAAATGACTATTTCTCTGCTTTTTAAGGAATCTGAAAGGCATTCAGTCAAACCTGTTCAAATATAAAATAGCTGGGCGATTCAAATTTATATAGAGATGTTCCACACTTAACAGTTTCAGATTCATGACTTTTTTTAATGGCATTTATAAAAACACAGAAGCCATACCATACCATAACTTTTCACATCAAGACAACTTCATACTGAGACAAGCGTAGATAATTACACACAGCATCCAGACTTTCATTATACAGAAGTACTTATCCGTAAAAAGAGATAATAGCAACTGGCCAAGACTCATTTAAAAGCAGAAATGATTTTCATGCAGCAGCTAACAGATTCTGACTTGTGGCTCCAATGGCCTTTTGCCTTTCCCGTCTCGAAGGCAAAATTGCTCATGAGGGAACTTCAGCCTCCGGCAGCAAGCTCAGAGTCTGACGAATGCTTGGGCTTGACAGAGGTGGAGAGCACTTATGCAGGATGAGTCCTGGCTTGTAAAAATGTCTTAGAGGTCCTTCACACCTGACATGCACTGGGCTTCTGGTAATCACATCACTTAAGGCAGCTTGGAAGTTTCACAGAGCTGATACCCCTGAAAGAATCCCTGAACAAATATATATGGACCAGCACAGTATGCACTCTGTCTCGTTTGAATAAGATTATTCAGCTTTTGAGAAACACGGAGATAAATCATGCATTCCTTTCCGCAGCTCTCATCAGCATCACTCAGTAATGTGCTTTCACAAGGTCTAAATCCCCCCAAAGCCTCCCTGCTAATTCATAAAACGATGTTTGAAGTAGATAGCTTTCGGCCTCGATGGGGATGTTAGCATCAGTTTTGTCAGTCATTAGATTTTTTTTATTCTTTATGTCTTTATGTCCGGATTCCAAATTATATTCTCTAGACACAGCTTTGGAATTCGAAATGCTTTCTTCGTCAGGATGTCTCAAACAGGATAAGGCCGCTGGTGACAAATTAAAACTTTCTAATTGCGCTAACAACATCTGTTTTCATTGACCATATAATTGCTCAATTTGACATTTTGAACGTAAATTAGCTTAAGGGAAACTTGTTTTCCGCTGAATCGTTTTTGCGCCGTGTTGAGGTATTTTTTTGACCGTATTGAAATAGTTATAATTAGCAAAATTGCAAAGGAAACACTTTATGAGCCACATGGCCAACAACCAGCTGTTACTGGCTCAAGCTACAGAGAATTAGACTTAGAGAATTAGAGGAAGTAGTTGAAGGATGATGACGTGGCATGATTTGTTAATGACTTTAATTGCATTTTTTATTTAATGGAAACACCACAATTGCACGTTTTGCGCTCCTTCGTAATGGAAAGCAGTGCACTCCTGGTTGACTAGACGTCCTAATAAGTAACAGAATTTGTTCGAGGAGGAACTGTCAGATATTCTTTTTTATTTCTTTTGACCACCCATGCCGCCCACTAACACAGTAGTGCCCTGGGGTAAAGTCCAAGCTTTGTATAAAAAATTTGTAACTGGGTTAAACTCAATATCCTGTGAAGACAGATGTTGGAGCTGCCCTGAAGAGTTTTATGTCCCCAACTGTCAACAATCAAACAAGATAAAAAACAAACAAACAAAAAAAAACACTTCAATGTTTTCTGCACTTCGCATCAGTGTGTCTTTTGTTCCTTAACAACATGAGGAAACAAATCACCACTTCTGTTAGTAATGACAGAGTCTGCACTCGCTTTTAGCACAGCAACAGTTGTTATTCATTAATCAAAAGCAATCCGTAACCATTTGAGTCTATTAAACATTAGAAAACAGCGTAAAGAGCCTGCAGCTATTCCTAAGTTCCCACAATGACTTGTAGATCATCACCCCCAACCCAGACATATTTCACTTGTGACAGAAAACAGAACGGAGCCAGAACATCTTGTCTGAGAAACTCCATTCTGCAGAGTTTTCTTTCAGAGGGTTCCAGAGTAATAATGTTTTTAAATTGTTTAAGTTAAATCGTTACTGGCTCCGAGAAAATAATGGCAACCACTTCAAAATCGTCTCCCAGACCTTCTATCAACTTCCCACTCCCACTCTAACAATAGATGTGTCACCTGGGGTCAGGTGCTTCGCTGAATCTCCACATCTGTGCTGATTTCCGGCACTAATCTTTCCATCCACAAACATCATAAAGAACTCTCCCTATTGCCAAGACGGTACCTCAAATCTAGCAATGATAAGTTCCCAATATGTAATCTACAACTTTACACGAGTGTACATTCCTGCTTACAAACTTGAACATGTAAACCGACACTTTGAAAAGCTCGTCTCACATGTGGAAGGAAAACACTCATCAGGTCATCTGATACGCTTTGGTACACGAGTCCAAGAGGCGATCAGACTGGTTTTACATTTCAGACAGGAGAGAACCCAACAAAGCTTCATACCACGTAGATAGCATTACTGACTTTTTCCTTATATCTCTTAATTATTGTCATCAAAGACAATGGGCTTTCTCTTCCCCAACATCTAGAAAAAAAATGTTGCCTTCCTAAAATTTCATGATTTAATTTTTCTCATTTTCTGTTTTTTTTTTTTGGGGGGGGGCGGGGGGCTCAAAATAAAATAATGTTACACATTGGAACAACCAGACACTGGATGAGGCGGGAGAATGAAAAAGATTCAGCCAATCAAACTTCTGCAGGACTTTTTATACACTGAAGTGTAGCTCAACGGGCTTTACAGTGTTGCTCTTCTTTATAGAAGCTATATACAGTCGAAACAAGCTTGATACTTGCAGTAACAGCTTCCTAAAGTTACATAGCTGATCAATGATCAAATGATAAGCCAATGCCGGTAAGAGGCTGGTGTTGGCAGATGAGAGAGACGACCAATCAGATCTTATGGCAACTCAGCTCTTCATTGGATTCATTTTTGCATTGACTGGTCATTAGCATGGCATTGATGTGTTATTAAGGTTTGTAAGCAGCCTGTCATGTCCAGTCAAATTGCTGGACACTCTTCTACAGTCCTAGTAGAAGGTCAGTGATCTGGCTTGGCAATGTCCAGTTTTGCAATGACTATGCGAGGCATGTTTTAGTTACCGGTTCCAAGGTGTACCAAGGTTTTCAAAACTTAGGGTTCCACAAACACTGAGATTTTCAATCTCCCAAAGGTTTGGAGTTTTTTTAATGAGATGCCCGACAAAATGCCAGCGTACAGTTGGGACGTGCGACAGAGTAAGGCCTGAGCCTTTCCCTTCAGTCTACTCTGTTGTCCACTCGACTACATCGTCACTGATTTTATCATCTGTAACCTTAGCACTACGATGTGTTGGTACTCTCTGTGGACTGTCACATGGACAGATTTTAGACCTGTGAACACGATGATACCCTCATTCAGACGGCGCCAATCACACAGCAGATACTAAAAGTCATGGGTCAGACCATGAGGAATAACAACAACAGAGCTTTATTTTGAAGTAATTCAGTGAAGAGCTTAATTTTGAATCAATTAGAACGATATAACTGCATTAATATCCAGGTGAGAAATCCCTTGACCCTTTCTTGTTGTCTCTTTTCTTCTTTTTTTCAGAATAACCAGAGTACAAATCATCCCAGTGTCGCCCTCTAAGAGGCTGCAGTGTCAGCTGAATATCACTGATTGAAGTGTGATCGTTCACCAGGGCTGAAAATAACAGGGAGGCCTTTTTACCCATGAGGTCCAAGTGGCTTGGCTTTTGATTGGCCCCTCCCACACCTCTGCGCACTGTGGTTAACTGACTGGAAGAAGTCTCAAATACTTGTGTCTCTTGCACATGGTTACAGATATTTCTGGTTGCAATAAACGAAAGGAGCACCACCCATCATTCCTGTTGAGGTAATGCTGTTTTCAGACTGAAGTTGTCAAACTGTGAGTGGTATGTCAATTAACCAGCAGGCTGCAGGCTCTTGGTTGACCTCCAGGGTTTTGAATTTTTTTTTTTTTTTTTTTTGCTTTTCATAGAGCTTAACAAAAGCTCTATGAGTATTACTGTACTCTAAATGTACTTCATATTAAGTGCATTGTATTTTTTGTCAACCAGAGTACAAAAAATACACAAAACCAGAGTATTTTTTGCTTAATTCTACATATTACATAAACATATATTATGTAAGTAAAAAATGTATTCCAACTGTAATGATTGCTGCTGTTCTGTTTTGAATAAAACCTATCAGATTATTTTAGACTTTCCTTGTACATTTTTGCATAAACACCTTAAAACCATTTGCATTCAAGGTTATCATAGTCTGAGTGTTTCACACAGAGCCATGGGAGTTACAGATATGTAGGCAGAAGTCTCTGGTTCACAGGGACCTCAAACACAAACGGGCATCTTAAGCTTGTTTCACTGTCTGAAATCAAAAGGTCTCAATGCAAAAGATTCCTCAAAATCAAACTGTTGATTTTCTAGCATAATAAAACTAGTCTTAAGGAAGACCAAAGGAAGGTTTTGATTCCAGCAGGAGGACATATGACACTCGATCGAGTGGTGGAGATGGATCTAAATAACCACAGGGCGAAAAAAAACACAAAGCAAAAAAACATGAGGATTATATTTTAGCTGGTTTAGAGACAGGAGTAGTGAGAAATATCTGAGAAATTAACACTCCTCCCCAGCCTGACCTCGTTTATTGTTGCTTCACAATAAGAGAACAATAGTAATTGCCAGTGTGCCGGGGTCATTTATTGGCTCCAGACTTGGCTCCAGGACCATAAATCATCTCTGATGTTCACTGAGATAATTAACCAGGAATGGGGAAAGAAGGAGTGTGACTCGGATGGGACACGCTTAAAGTCATGGGGATCCAGTTGAAGAAACTAGACTTTTAAACCCACGGCACCGAGACCCTCTGGCTCCCGTTGTGCCGTTTCGTGCTGTTATGCTAATCTGATTAGCGACGTAGCAAATTCGCTCACATATGATTAGCAGTAGGTGCGACTCGAGCACATTATTGCTGCATTTGCTGCAGTGCCCAGCTGTCTGTGTGCTTCCTGAAACATGTGACTGCATAGATCCACTGACGCAGCGCTCCATGTTTCTCCTTCTCTTTCTTTCTTGGCCCTTTTGATCTGCACGTCCAAAGCAAGCATGTAAATTTCCTGCTGCGCAGTATAAGAGTTATGTTTTCGTAAAAGATCCTGATGTCAAGAGTTTTTTCTTAGCAGGCCAGGGGTCGCATCAATAAAGAAGAGGTAAACTGAACCCCGGATTGCGTGAGCAGCAGAGTTTGATGGTTTACGGGTTTTTAGAGTCTGGCCATTTGTGCTTTTGAATCACTGCTGTGTAACAGAAGAAGTCTAAAAAGCAGATATTAGCTCGTTAATCAGTCAGGATATCTGGTGGTGCAGAGCTTGCAGTCAGCTGCTTTACACGTCTGCTGCTCGTACTCTCATAGAGCTGCTTTAGGAAGAGTGATAACTTTAGTTTTCAACCGATGACTTGGCAAACAGCTGAATTTGGTTTTCTGCTAAGGAGGAAAAAAGTCAACCACTCTCTCTAAACCAGACACATGTTGGAGAAATATCGAGTCATTTCCAGAACTTTGTTTTGTCGCTTGCCAAACTGAAGCTGTTTTGAAGCTTCTTAAAGCCCACGCAGTCCCACCAGGGTTTCGCAATTGTTTCCTGATTTCTTTGCAAACAAAATCACAGATTTTGTGGCACTACATTAGCAAACTCTGCAAGGGATTTTGAAATGTTTTTTTCTTCAATAACCCATACCAAAGGTACCATGTAGCAAAGTGAGCAAAAATAATGCTCCTCCACTCTCATGGAGAACAGAATGATACAGATTTGCATATGACATTAAACTTTTTCTTACTCGACACATTGGCCACGGACTGAGTCAGCAGTCTAGTAAAAGTAAGAGCTACTGTCACCTGCAGACAGGAGTAGCACCGGCATAAACTCATTGTTTTTGACGATTTTTATGAAGAAATTTGCAACAATCTCACAATTACCCTGTAAAACAGACAAAAAGGAATGCAAATGCCCAGGTAGGACTTGCTTGTGAAGATGGTTTTTTAAATTATTATTATTATCATTACCATTCTCTATTAGACACATTTCAATAACAGTTGTTTGAACCACAGTTTTAAATTAAAAACCAAAAGGATTTGGTTGAATTTGAGACTGAAACTAAGTAGTTAAAGTTGTCTGAATGTAACCATGATTGAACAATACGCATGCATATGTCGTTTTTTTCTTCTAGAGAAGAAAACGACGTGAGATCCAAAACAAATCCACACGAGACAAATTCAAAGATTCATGGAGCCACTTTCAGTAAAATCAAGCCACATGGTGTTAATGTGGACATAGAAAACAGCATTGGACAAAAAGACAAGAGCAATAAAATAAAAGCTCCTTAAAAACATAAAGCAGTGATAAGGTAAGGATAACTACTGTAATGGTTTGGTTTTGTGAAATATTCTTCTCAGCATTAGGCCGACCTTATATGACCCCTCATCTGAAAATATGTCAGTCGATCTGATGACAGAACATAAACTGGAGGAAAGTAAAGCTGGATTCACCCAAACAGGATGTTTGGAGTTAGGAGTTGCCCTGCATGGGAGGGGAGCAGAGCGCCGCCGGTTACAGGCCAGGACTGAGCGTTCGATGAGGATGTACGATTTTACTAATGTTTTTTTCTGTAATGTGGCTGGTGAGGAGCAGCAGATCACGTGGTGATGGGGGAACGAAGATTAAAAAGCCTGAGTACGCTGAGGGGTGAAACTGA
This sequence comes from Poeciliopsis paucimaculata, assembly GCA_903067055.1. Classification (NCBI taxonomy): domain Eukaryota; kingdom Metazoa; phylum Chordata; class Actinopteri; order Cyprinodontiformes; family Poeciliidae; genus Poeciliopsis; species Poeciliopsis paucimaculata. The sequence continues at coordinate 37,395 of CAEGAD010084296.1, read as the reverse complement.
AGAGTGTCTCCACTGTAAGTGCCTCACCGGATCACTTAAAGCTCTGAACTGAGAGATTAATATTTCATTCTGGTTGACAATTTCAGGTGTAAACTGAAAAACATAATTTACCCTAGACTTTCCAAATCCTGAAACTTATGTAGATAGTTTGAATATGTGTCAAGTCTGTTTTGATAAAGAAAAATACAGCTCTTTAAAAAAAAATCTACGAAAGGGAAAAGGGAAGGAAATATGTCAGACGCCAGAGAAGCAAGCAGTGCAGTGTTCCATGCATGGTTTATTAATTAATTTTTCAAATCACAAATAAAAAATTTTAAAGTGATTTAAATCATTAAAAAAAAAAAAATATATTAAAAAAAAAAAAAAATCGTTTTTTTTTTTTTAATAAAAAAAAAAAAAAAAAAAAAAAAAAAAAAAAAGTGGATGAGGAGAAATGTAGGTCTGGCCACAAGAGAATCTATATGCAACTTTATTAAAACGTGGTTTTAAAAATTCCCAGTATTTTTTAAAATTGTAGCATTTACATGCGCCATATTCATTATCTCTCATTCACACCATGCCTCCACCCGCATCAACATAATAAAACTCCTCAGATAAATTTTTATTTATTTATTTATTTTTAATCACCCATCTGAAAACCTTTGCTGGCGGCTCCGGGCCCCACAGACGTGATGTGTCTTTGCAAACCGTTCACAACCCAAAAACATTAAGCTGGCGTCAGGAAACTAGCGCTCCCTACTGGTGCCAAATGTTCTGTGAAGGTGTGAAGGTCTAGTCGTGGTCCAGCCCCAGGCACCTGAGGCAACGCCGGCCAGAAATATCACGACTTAGACTAACCATCCACAGACATGAGAGCAGTATAGGAGTCCATGAAAAACTTGACTTGCAAGTTCCATTTTCTGGTAAATATGCATACACAGGCTGACTGACTGTCTCTCCAGCCCGGTCGCGGGCCGCGGCCGTTTCTGGGCGTATAAATTTCATCACCCCGGATGATGAAATGAAAGGTGTCGGTTCGCTCTCACGCAGATAAATGCCTGAACCCGCAACGCAAAACCATACAGTGAGAGCCTGAACGTAACACCAGCAGCAGGGACGCCTTCACAACACTTTCCCTCATCCCCTTTCTGCAGTCACACGTTCACTCCTCTCTGGCTGCAGCGACGAGCTCTACGTGCTTTAAAACACGATTTTCAGAATAAATAAATGAATAAAATCTGATTAAGGGATTTAAGTCTGATGCTAGTTGACTTTCCAGTGGGAACTTTTAAACTGCATTAACTGCAGTAATGTTGAGATCATCACGAGGCGCTGATGAGCGAAAGTTTACGCATTTTTTAAATTTATTTTTATAGATCTAAAAGGTGAAAACAGATACAAATAAAATGAAACAGGGCGATTTGTCTTCTTCGCCTGCACTTGAAAAAAGTGATAATATTTGTTATTTTTCTGACAATGGCTGTGACATTAATAATAATAATAAATACAAAACTCGCGCATGTTTGAGTCCAGACACAAACATGAAGGTGTCACCGCTTCTGTCGCCCGGTAAAACTCATCCAACCCCCGGGGTGACAGAAGCGGGTTGAGGGAAAGCCGCTGCGCTCCAAACCGCGGGAGGAGAGAAAAGACGCGCATTAGTCTCAGGTCTTCGCCTCCCTGTGTTTTCTGACCTGGTGAGCGGGATGGGTGCAGAATCAATTTGCGCTGAAAAAAAAAAAAACAAAAAAAAAAAAACACGCCTCAACAACGTATTATGTTACAGACTTGTGAATCCAGGAGCAGAACTCTTGGGAAGGGTGGCGACCCGGAGCGCAAACACTGTTAGAAGTGACCGACTGGCGCAAACAAACTGACCGGGATCGTTCCGGTCTACGAGTCAAACGGGAGGAAAGTTTAGTCTGCACGCTTAGCGGGGAAAAGCGGGTAAATAAACGAGGTTTGCAGAAGGCAGGTTTGCCTCAACGTGACAGCCCAGTAGCCCGATAGGACTTCAGTTAAAGTCAACCCGAGGCGGCCTGATCCTTCCTCGGCTTTATCCCGTCCACTCAGTGAGCCAGGCGGCTCGCTCTGATTCAAGTGAACTGTTTCAGAAAAGCGGCGAGGGAAAGAAAAAGTGTTAAATGGAGAACGGCATTCTCGAGTCCCGTTTATATCCGCCACAACTTGGATTGCTTATTCCCTCCATGCAGCTTCTTGCAACCCCACACACTCCCCTCATATAAAATAAAATAAAATAAAATAAAAATAATAACAATAAAAAAAAAAAAAATACAAATCCACCACTTACTTTTGACTTCTTCATATGGAACGGCAAGAGGTAAATCCAGTGTGCGCGAAAGCCTATTTTATTTTACTTCTACGATGAGGAAAGGGGTTTTCATCATCCTTTGTGCACATATCCAATGCCTAAGTCAGAGGTATCCAAACAGTGGAGAAAAAAAAAAAAAAATCCCCGAAGAAAGTGACCACCGCGAAATAACAATAATAAAAATAATAACAATAGCAAATCTAATTCAACCTTTGCACCCCGTATGGTCGTGTACTGTGAAGCACACACAGCCCGCTCCTTCTAGGCTACAACATAGATGTGGACAGTGAGAGGAGCAGCGCGCAACAGCACAGAAGAGGGAGGGAGTTCAGCCTTTATGATGCGTAAAATCAGCAAGAGCCGCCCTATGACGGGCCGCCGTCACTTCTCCTGGCTGCCAGTGTAAACAGATGGCAGACGGAGGAAGAGGGTTGCTCAACGCCGACGTGTTTCTGCCACTTTACAGGTGCGAGTATATAATGATGCGAAATGATGATCGGGAACTGGAGGTCGCCACAGGCCAGGTGGCCACGATTAGAGTGAATGGTGCGGGATGAAGGATTCCGAGTATAAATGAGTCAAACTGTGTGTCACAGGGTTTCATACAATCACAGCCTGAAGCATCAGAAATGGCCAACTGTGAGCCTCCCATTGTGGTAACAGTTAACTTTAAGTTCAGAGTTTTTCCACAAATGCAGGTACAAGTCAGGATGTGAAACTTTATTGCTGCACACAGATTTATGCACTTCAAAGTTTCATTTCTACAAACCTGGAGGCATTGAGAACGCGGCGGCGTTGAGTTTCTAGGAAAATAACATTTTTAGGCCGACAAAAATGTCAATGTCAAATTTATTTATGAAGCACTTTTAAAAACTGCACCAAATGAGTTGATGAAAAGAGAAACAGAAAAATAATAACATAAAAAACATGTATAATAAGCAGATAAAAATAAAACATCACAACAAAAGAGTTGCAGTCAGGCCTCGATTAAATGCCAAAGAATAAAAATGACAGCTGTTTAAAATTAAAAGTAAGAAAATGTTGTTGAGAGCATGTTATGGTCAGCACAACCATGAGAAAAACTGCTGACCTGACAGTTGTCCAGGGGACAGTCATTGACAACTTCTACAGGTAGACAAAGTCACAAGTGGCCATTACTAAGGAAGCGGTTCGTTTAGAAGAGTGCTGTCCCCCAAGCAAAGCTTATTAAAGAAGAGTTGAGAGGAAGGAAAAAGTATTGCACAGAGAGGCCCACAAGAAACAAAACCTGTGCTTCCATTATGAAAGTCGAAAAAACTCAATTTTGCAATCATGGTGTTTTTATTCAATAATAAATGCAATTAAAATCACACATGTATTAGTGTATTTATCCAAAAAGTCATTAAAAAATATTACGTGACTCATGTGAGACAACAAGCATGTTTTCATTGCAGTTTTCTGAAATAAACCGATTTTGATATCCTGACGCCAAAACCTTCTAGTTTTGTCACGTCTGCATGTCACACACATGTTCCTGGACATGAGCCACAACTGCCACATTCTTCACTCCTGAACCAGAGATGTCCAAAACACCTTGAGCTGAGGAGGGCTAAGAAAAGAACTCAATGTCGTCTGCTCAGATTGGAGCAAATTTTGTGTTTCATTGGGAAATCGAAATACCAGAGTATAGAAGAATCGTGGAGAGGCACAGAATCCAAGTTGTTTGAGGTTCAGCGTGTTATTGTTCAGATGGGATTGCCAAGATGTAGTTGTCATGCCATGGCACTAGAGGGTAGTGATTTATGCACGTCGTCGAAACGCGCATGACTACATCTGACCATTCAGGTCCTAGCAGCAAGGTTGCAGGCAAAGTGGAATTTTGTCTCAAGCTACACTTACTTTCTTTTACTCTGTAGCGGTTGCTAACAAATGTTTGTTTAATACCGCAATAAGTATGATTCATTCAATCATAGTGAAGACTGGTCAGTGTACACATACTCGCCTAAATCTTTAAAAAAAGTGGATCAAAAGTTCAAGATTTTCTCTTAACAAGGGTAAATTCATTTAACTTTACATTAATAAGCTGATAGTTTTTCTTTTCCAACATAGAAAATACATGCCGGGTGCTCGTTGGACTGAAGTCCAAAGACTTCATTGAAGACCTTTGGAAATTTTCAGATTTACATAAATTGGGACTACCTAATCCTTCCAAACAACTGCAGATTCCAAGATCCAAGACCTTTACATGTCAGTGCAACTTATCTGGACGGTCAACCAGTTTACCAAGGCCTGGAAGCAGACCCAAACTGTCACCTTCAGAAGAATACACCCCAAAATATTTCTTGGACTAGATAATGCTGGTTGACATTTTTATTCCGTAACGGCCTTCACAAATCCTTGGCCTTGGCCTTACTGACAATCTTTGGACAATCCAGCTGTAACCAATCAATTTAAAGGAACTCAGTTTTGCCAAGCACAGCGGCCAAACATCCAGCCAGAATTATGCCAGAAGCTCATTAATGGCTACAAATAGTTTATTCAACTTCAGAGAATTGGACCTATATATGTGGGAAGCAGAAAATGGTCTAGCTTTAGGGTGTCAATGTAAATCAGTTGGGTGTTCCGTCATTGACACGAACACAGTCTATGATTATGTTCAGTTTGCTTCACTGAACACAGTGACAGTAATTCCAGCACCTTTCAGTTCATAACAAGCAGGATGCTCGGGGCCTTATAGCTTTTCCAGGACATCTGAACCAGTTTAATTGAATTATTGTTCTAAAACACTCTTCAATGTGCAATGGGCAGCCTCTTGAAGCAAATAGCTCCTGGAGCTGTCAATAGAACTTCTCCACCTGTGAACAGGTGTCTTGGCCCACACTTGAATGGTAAGCTGCTCCAGTTATCTCAGATTTTAAGGTTGACTTCTCCAGATGACATGTTTTAGCTCCTACAGACTTTCAACTTTGATTTGGGCTCACAGAAGACCAGATCAACATATTCCAAAGTTTTGCTCTTCGCCATTGTTGGGTAAGTGGGGAGCCACTTTATTCATTTGTCAATGTCGAAAAACACAATTTTGTATTTGCGATGTTTCTATGAAATAAGAAAAGCCATTGAAATCACACGTCATTAATAACCATGCAGCACCTTCCTCCGACAACTACTTCCTGTCGTCTTCTTCTTCATGGTTTGCACCAGTGGCAACATCCAGTTGTGATGCAAAAAAGAGATTCCATTACAGTTTTGTGAAATAAACCAAGTTTGATATGTACCTAATCCTAATACCAAGCGTTTTTTGTAGTTACATTTTTTTTTTTCAAAATTGCCAATTCTCTGTTAAGCAATTTTCTAAATGTCAAATTGCTCAGTTATAAGGTCGATGGAAACACAGTTAATGTTGGGCCAACATTCTGTGAGATTAGCACAAAACATGAACCAAATCACAACAGTGAGTCCACCCACGAATAGCATCAATAAGTCAATCAATTAAGGTTTGAATGGTTTTGAAGTCAAAGTCAGGTCTTAAATTCAATTAGAAAGCTTTGCAGCATTCTCTGCTGTGGCTGAATTAAAACCTTTATGTCCAACACACGGGGCTGAAACATTCCTCAGCAGTGATGTAAAAGATTAATTGGTAACTGTTGGAAAAGCCTGAAGTCACTTATTCTTGTCACTAATATTAGACTCAAGGGGTAATTACTTTTTCACATAGGATCAGGTTGACTTGCAAAGCTTTATCCCTCAATAAGTAAAGTCATCTTTACGTTATCTATATGTGACATTAAGAGTATTTGATTATCTGAAACAGTTTGTGTAAAATGAAAGCAATAATATGCTTTTTCAGAGCATGACAGATTTATTTTTTTCCATTGAAAGTTGGTTTGGCTGCAGGGAGGAAATCGGATTAGCACTTACTTGTTTCCTGAATGACTACTGTCTTAATTGTGAAACAAAGCTCCTTCGCCGACTGCTCACGCACAGCAGTTGTCTGGGTGCCATAATTTCATTTTGTGCTTGTTCTACAAATCTCTCTGTGCAGCGTCGTGGCCTCATGGATCAACGTAGCCCAGATTTTGCAAGCTGCTGGATTTCCTCTACTTACTCCTGTGGAATGTCTGGAAAATCAGGAGACTGTTTCAATTCACTCCAGCTATGTGGCCATGTTGACAAAGCAGATAAACACAACACACACACACACACACACATATTTATCCATAAATATATATATAAATAAATAAATATATACCTCTGAAGGCAACTGGTTGCACTCAGACAAATACTCGGAGTGCTGAATACTTATGCACACCACACTATTCAGTTATTATTGGAAAATAATGTCTTGAATATTGTTTAATTTTCTTTCTACTTCACAATAGCATATCACTTTGTGCTATACTACAAACAGATTCCAATAAAATGTGTGTTTTTATGTTTTTATATTTGTGATGTAACATAGCAAAATATGGTAAAGTTCAAGGGGTGTGAATACTTTTGCAAGCCACTGTAGATATTAAAATTGACCTCAGTTGTTATAATTTTGTTTTTTCTAAACATTTGACAGATTAAAGCACATTCTGGCCTTCCTTAACACCGCAAGCTTCAGATGAAATTAGATGCTAGGAAAAATCCTATTTCCGTTATTTTCACTGTAGAATGCTCCTCGACGTTGACATTCACTGTATTTTTCTTGGGATTGAACAGCCGGTTATAACCCAACGAGTTTCTCTGAGGGAATGTGTTAGGTAGAGACATCAGATGAAAAAAGAAGAAAAAAAAAAACAAACTTTAATGACTACTTTACAGAGAGTAAAGGGGAAGTAAAGCCCTGGCAAAGTTTGAAAACCAACACTATTTCAACCCTGGAACAGACAGGCAGTCAAACCGTGTCAACTTCAGCTCTCTTGTTGTGTGTGTGAGCATTATATTGCAGGCACCATGTATTCAGCAGAAATTTCATGGCCAGGATAAATCGGAACCAGTTTAGACGGCCAGCCAGCTCTAGCAAAAGGTCCAAACTTCTTCCATTGACCGAGGATGGAGGCCGCTGAGCTCACTGGGACCTTGAAGCAACAGAAATGTTTCTGGATCTTTCCCCAGATTTGTTCCTCAAGACAATCCCATCTCAGACATTTACAGACAATTACTTTGATTTCATTTGTGGTGTTTGACCTCTGACCTACACTGTCAATTGTGGGACCTTCTGTAGACAGGCGTGTGCCTTTCCAAATTGACTCCAAACAACCTGGTTTACCGCAGGACTCCATTCATGTTGTAGAAACGTCTCAGATCAGAGGAAACGGCTCAATTTTGAGCTTCATCAATAAAGTATGACGCAAAGACTGCGAACATTTGTGTAAATGGGATTTATATTTGTGTACACGTAATTTTGTGAAATGCTAAAAACAAAAATGGTAATGTGGTATTTGTGTGTGGAATTTTGAGGAAAGAAGCTGATTTAATACAATTTGGAGTAAGGCAAATAACATAACAAAATATGGAAAGAGTGAAGCTCTGTGAATACTTTCCGGACACGCTGTAACTGTTGTTTAGTTGTTTTATGTGAAACATCTGTGCACCGATGTTTGACAAACCTAGGAGAGTTTCTTCTATGAGTAAATCTAGGAGACACCATGCCAAAAAGGAGATAAATTATTGTTTTAAAATAACTACCAACCATTTTTGTACCTAAGATATGTCTCCTTTTTAATGTCCGCTGCATGTCATTAATTAATTTTATGGGCAGTTAAAGATGTGGTAGTAGCACCTCTCCACTGAACACAATATTCGGGCTTTTAGGATGGATTTTGCAGCATAGTTCATATTTTTTGAGTCAGTCTTGCTTCAGGACAGTCTGAACGTGACTTCTGACTCTAATTGTTATTATTGGACTAGACAGAATTTATTGCAGTTCATGTAATTTGCATAACTTCATCAAAACCCAAGATAATATTCACAGCAAAAGAAGATAATGTGAACGATTGTTTCCAGTCCGTATTTAAATCCACTGTTGTTTTTTTTGACATTTTCAAAGTGTTTATTTAAGAATACAAATAGCTATATAGTTATATACATTTTAATGTAGTGATGGTTGCACAAAATTGGTGTTGAATGCCAAATCATAATCTTACCCGGGGCTCCAGAATGGCTAAAGTCACCAAGCAATGTCAACATAATAAAAAAAGTAATATGACACAAAATTATTTTACTTAAAGTTTTGTGTCCTTGTTCTGCCTAAAATGGCTTAAATTTGCAAAGGATTTTTTTTTATAGCATTTTTATCCACGCCTCAGTGGCAAAAGCACAAGTCAAGTCAATGATTTATTTCAAATGTACTATAGTCGCACATTGTCATTGAGTTTGGAATGATTTTATCTATGTATCACAATGCAACCAACCACTGTGTAAAAAAACTGATATTCTGCCTGGTCGGGTCTGAGGTGAATAGAGTTCAGAACAAGAAATATACAACTTAGACGGATGGGAATATTCAGACGTCCAAAACTCTGAGTGACCTCCGTTCCTTGAAGCTGCACCATACAGAGTTAACGTGAATTCAAAACCACTTCCTTCTGCTCGCTTTTGTGCGTAAATTGCCACCTACTTGATTCTGGTTGTTCTGGTATTTGGATATGAAATGCAGGGGGATAAAGTGAAACAAGCTGGTTTCAGGTAAAGATTGCTTTTAAACATACCATATGCCGAGATTCTTTCTTTTAAAGAAAGTATGTCAAGCATAAGACATTTTGTTCTCTTCCTGTTAGAGCTTCTGGTGTTGTTTTACACCATGTATGCATAGAACCAGGTAGATTTGCCAGTGAAAAGAAAACATGACATTGTCAGGCGTCGCAGTGAGTTGTTTTGTCAGCGGAGTTGTAAAGCTAGCTACTAAAACTGCAGTTTGCCAAGTTAAAAGATTCATTTGGTTTTTAAGTTTAAATGAAACTTGTTTTAAATAAAGATCTCCCTTTAGTTGTGAAAAAAAAATTGCTTGTGCAGCTGGACATTACAATTTAGGCATTAATTGATACGTTTCTTTGCTATTTAGTGTCTTTTAGTGTTCATGTCAGTCAGTCTATCTGCTTAGACGTCTTCACACATCAATGTCCTCTGCTTATCTCGAGAGTTCACAGTGACAGCCGCCCTCTTACAGAAGAAGAAATCTTTGCCCACTTTTTTTTATTGCTCACAAGTCTCAGAGTGATGAGTGATAAACTGTTTAAAAACTTCAGCTACGTTATGAAAATACATTTTGTAAGGTACTAAATATATATACAATGTAGGCTAAACTTAAATGGTTAGCAAATGTACAGTAGTGGTTACATCTCAGCTACATTACCAACTTTATTTTTGAAAATAAAGCTATACTTTGGAAATACATGCAACTAAAACAGGGTTTTAGTTGCATGAATGAAAGGGTAACACTTGTTACAGGTTTACAAACTAATTTTGTTTTTGTTTCAGTTGTTTTGTGGCTGTGTCACAAAACCATCCTTTCATTTTAAAATGAAAAATGGAAAATGGCTGAAAGAGTAAATTAAACTTCACCACATATTAGAATTAAAAAAAAACAAAAAAACTCTATATTAATTTCTACTAGACTAGTTATATTTCACTTATTTTAAAGTGAGACATATAAAAACAATAAAATAGGAAGATTCAACGACCACGGCGATAGTTGTTATAAAATACAACATTCAGAATCTTCAAAATCCCAGAAAAAATGTGTTTTAAAAAATGGATGGTGGCAGAACATTACTAGACAGCAAAACAATGTCAGCAATAAATGAGGATACATTAAAAATAAAAAAAATGTACCACTAAAAATGTATTTATAATTTGTTTTTTGGTTCATAGCCTTTCTTAATATCCACTAAGAATTACAGAATTAAATTTATTCAACATAAAATGTTTGTGCGAATAGAGCATTTCTTTTTGAGTAAAGCAGACTTGTTTTCATGACTTTTTGAACTCTCAGGACGAGTCAAAACAGGCAATCAAAACCACAGAAGCAAGAAACCCACAAGTGCAAGCCCTGTTTTCCTAAAGAGTTGTCGTAAAGCAAGACCTGCATTTAAACTTCCCGTTTGAGAAGCAAAGCCAAAGTGGAAGTGCCTTAAAGTGCAAAACCACTAATGGAGGGTTAGACCCTGGCGACCCAAAACTTCTGGTTTCAATAAACCACTACTTCAGCTTCAGCTTCAGCATCTCTCTCAGAAGAAGCTACTGACTTTTTGCTTCTTCCTAAGAAGCAAAAAGTCTCACAATGTCATTGTGAGTGCTTGAAGATTGCTGAGTCAGGTTAAAGTTGCTCACTTTACCCTATAAACTAAACACACAACGGAATTTCTCAAAATGTTTCATTTAAAACCTTTTGGAAAACCATAAACAGCATCCCTGTTTCTGCTACTACAGCTCCATCCACACTCAACATAGGAGTTGATATTCAGGGAAACTGGGTCATTCAGTGTTTTTTTTTATATTATCAAAATTTGGCTAAAGCAAGTTGTACCATAATTATGCTTTTAAAGAGGTGGTATAACATCAAATCGACTTTTTTTTTAGCTTCACATCATGTTATAATGTTATTCCCTCATCAACAACCAATTTCAAGGCACTAGATTACGCTACGTTTGGAGATCGGGGGGCAGAGGAAGATGACTGTGGAGCTCCGGGTGTCTAGCAGGGATCCACAGGTAGATGAATCTTGAGGAGAACTGGAACCAGCAACGGATGAGGAGCCGTGAAACGAGAAGAGCATCAAAACAGAAAATCACTTAGAGGAAGCGCTGGAGGTGGCTAAACTCCACCAGTGACGGTTAAGCATCAGGTTGTCTCCTTAAGAAGCCACGCCAGGCAACTGGCTTGATAGCAGTCAGGTGTGAAAGCCGCACTAGGTGGGAAGGACCTCAAAACATCCTGCGCAGGAGGGATCACAGACTCACAGGCGAAACACACAAACACTCACATAACAATAAAGGTCTAAAAGTCCCTCTCTGTGTCCTTAAGTTCTAGTTACTTGGACATCTAGGCACTAAAATTCATGCTGCTTTTGGCTCATCTAAATCCACTCTAAAATGTCCAGTTTTCAGTTTTTTAATGTGGTCAAGAGAAGATTAAGAAAAGAATGAACGAAGGTAACTCTCTCTTTTAATGGTGTTTTGTTTCCTTACGGTTCCTTGGAGAACATTTATCTAAAAGTTAAGGGCAAAGTAATCTCCCCACAAATACACATGTGGTTAACATTTTTTTTCATAATTTTCAACATTTTTTTTCATAATTGTTGGTTTCTTTATCTGGATGACTTTTCTAGAGACACAATAATAAACGCTCAGCTGGACTCCCATCTAATGACAAACTTCTTTGTTTCTTACTCAGCCAGGTAAAGCACATGTTCAGCCAAATGCTCCATAATGTAGCTACTTCCTGGATGGATTTTTGTCATTCTTTAATGGCTTTCATACTAGTCTCTCTGCCTTCCACTGAGGTCAAACAGAAAGGCTTGTCTCATTAATATGCCCTAAAAGAGCTGAATAAACAAATTCATTCACTACATTAACCACTTGGCATTGGTTTTCACAGGTTGCCAGAGAAACCTCTTTGTTGCCACAACTTGGCCTTTCCAAATATGTGCTGTAGCTTCGTTTCCCATCAACAGGAGCCTAGTTTCCTTGGGCTGTTCGGTTTGGAGAGCTCCAAAAGACAAACTGGCCCTCTCATTTCCTGTTTCACCAACATGAATTTTACACCAAATGCTGCATTTTCATAATAAATTTTACTCTCAATGATGGAGAATTGTTAGCTGGTGACCCACATGCAAATAATCCCAGCTGGAACAAAGTACCATAGATAAATTCTAAAAAGTAGAGGTGGGCATTAATAATAACGTTTATCGTTTATCATTTATTATTCATTATTCATCATTTATCATTTATCGTGATCCATTTCTTATGACGACAATTTTGATTTGTTGTTACAGTGAATTCCAATTAGTGATGTCCTTATTGAGGGGATTGTTAGTTTTACTAATATCTCCACTGTTTGTTCAATAAAAGCACTAATAAACACCAATATATTTGAAAATGGAGTTATAGGTGTCATTTAGTGGGAGCAATCACACTTCTTTATGCGACTGGTGTCGTTATGAAAGAAAATATTTTTCAAGAGCTTTATTTGTGTTTGTGGGGCTGTCAAAGTTATACAGTTCTCCTCATCATCATCACAACTGCAAAATATTACAACAACACATTAAGTTCATATATCTCTCACCCGTAATGAAGATTATTCCATTTAGTGTCTGAACGTTTCTGTTTTCTCTCCGATCCAACCTCAATCAATGGCGGAGTTGGGTTCTGACAAAGCAAAGTTGTATCAGTTAATTTTTATCCTTGCATTTTTTTTCTTGTAATCTGTCATGCCCAAAAGATTTTCTCATGCCAATACTTGTTACAAAAAAATCCCGTCATTCAGGATGTTGTTCCTTTTTGCAGACAGTTAGCCATGTTTTATTTGTCTGGGCATGTGGCAATGATGGTAGTGCTGGTGGTTTGATAATTTGTTTATTCCAGTAAGCAGGAAAGTAAGCAGGAATGTTTCCACCAGCTTTGAAACAGCTTCACACTTACATTTTTTGGATATTCCTCTTTATAAAATACCGAAACCATTATAGCACATGAGCATTCTTTGGTGCAGCTCATGTTTAGAGTCATTGTCCTGCTGGAAGGTGAAACTCCAACACTTTTTTAAGTCTTTTGCAGCTTCTAAGATTTCTCTTTTGTCTCTGGTTTTACTGCCACCCGTTTTCTCTTTATTAAAGAAAAGTGTTCAAGCCGAATGATACTGCCACCATGTTGTGACACACTCTGAGTTTCAGATGTAGCGCAGTTGTTGCGAACGTGCTCTGTCATTCAAAGATGCAACAGAACATTGCTTAACCTGACGCTGCTGTAAACCTTCCAACACATTAATTCCCGATCGTTCTGCTGTTTTCCTCGATCAACTCTGAGGTGAAAAAACAGCTGAGGAGAGTCTATGACAAAAATTCTCCAAAATACATTGAAGTTTTTAAACAGTTTTGAAAGTCACACTGCAAAAACACAAAATCTTACCAAGTGGTTTTGGTCTAGTTTCTAGTGGAGATATTTTAGTACACTGGAAATGAGACAAAACTAACTTCTCAGCAAGGAAAAGGAATCTGTTTTAAACCAACCATTTCTTAAAATTGATTAAAAAATTCTTGTTCCACTGGCAGATTATTTCACATATAGCAGTGGAAAAATATCTTGTCAAAGTGAAATAATCTGCCACTGGAACTAATATTTTTTATGTTGGTATTAAGGATTTATTGACTTATAACAAGCTCCTGTATCTTTCCAGTTACTTACCCATTAGTTTTGTCTTATTTCAAGTGCACTAACATATCTGTATGAGTAGACCAAAAATAAAAATACTTGACAGCCCATTTTTTCTATAACTTGCTAACATGCCAGTTCAATTTTATGAGGGACATATTCAAAATTAAAACATTTTGAATATGTTGAAACAAACAAACACACAGGTTATTATTTTTTCTTGTTTCAGTTTTGTCATTCAGAACCGTTTTTAAGACCACTATTTATTCAGAAAAAAACTCCACTCTTCCGTTAACACCTCCATTTTCCATGTCTTTGAGTTTGGATCAGTGTTACTTTTATCAAATGCTTCCTTTCCTTGCGTTCTCCCATACTGGACCTGGCTGCACTTTAATTGCATGCAAACAACGCTTGGATGTTTGGATCATCTGGTGTTGACGTAAGCACATGGAAGCGTTGATGAAGAAGGCCAGGAAACAGTAGAGTGGTCAGATTTCATCATGAAGGATCTGAGGTGACGTTCTCAAGCCGAGCTGTTTGTAAAACCATTGTGGGCTGCTCACCGCGTTCTGCTGAGCTGCTGGATGTGGAGAATCATGTTAAGCTCTCAACTGTGTTTACTGTGTATTTCTGCATAACGGCCACATCACCGGCTAGGCAATTAAGTCGACCTCTGATTTGGAGTACAGCAGCTCAAATGTTACCCTGAAAGCTTCAAATCAGATGCTAACTTCAGAGTTGTCACTGCAGCTTAGTGAACAGCAGGAAGACAGACCGGGCATGAGCCTAGTCATATCAGAATTCATCTACTGTAATAGATCACATTATCACCAAGTAAGAGAGCAGTCGGCCCATATCATTTTAATGCACGCTCCAATCTCTGTAATCCTGAATTTCTTACTAGATTTAAGCTACATCATGTTAAATTCAGTGATAGATAATTTCAATTATGTAAATTATATTCAACACGTAACTGGAAATATGTCACAAATTACTCTGTAGCGTTTTCCTGACAGCAGTAAATCATCGTCACCAAACAGAATATGGGACGGGTCCATCAAGATCTTTTTTCTTTGCCTGTTTAATTACCGTGGCGTCGTAGACAGATCACAATGGAAGAGGTTGAGGATCCAACCCGATTATGAAAACCTTGACCTTGAAAATAATCAGGTTGAATCCTCAACCTCCTCCCTTGTGGTGTTGCAGTCAAAGAAAAAATATCTTGGTTTACCTGTCCCATATTCTGTTTAGTGACCGGATTGCTACTGTGAGAGACATTTCAAGTTGTTTCATCTTGTATGTTAACTCAATTGTGTATCTACTGTTATTTTAAATTGTTGGAAACAGTCCGAACTGTGTTTCTGTGATTTGAACTGACCGTTTGTGTCTTTATCTGATTGTGTCTGTATCTTGCAGGTGCTGCACCTCTCCTCTCAGAGAATTTCCAAGAAATTATATCTAATCTAATCTTATCTAATCTAAAAAGAAAAGACTTTGTGACTCAGACTTCATCACGCTCTTCATCTGCAAGAATGTTGCAGCATTGCATCGCTGCAAACTCTTCTCTTGCTGTGTGGTATGAGGTGGCTGACCTGGAAGGAAGCAACGTGGAAACAGCAGGAGGCCTTTGCAATGTACACTTTTAAAAGAACATTAACATGTTTGGGTTATCCTGACATATTTTCAGTTGTGCATTGAGTCTAATTTACGTGATCATTATTATTCACTGAATTTAACATGACTTTATATAATTAGGAAAAGGTAAAGGTCATTTATGAGGAGAGCATGACTTATTTATGTCTTTTGTTGTTAACTTGTCTTTGGGTTGCTGGGATACGAACAGCTTTCGCCGTTTCTTGCTCAAACAGAAAAACAAATCCAAAGATTCTATTATAATTGCACAACTTTCACTGAGTAATATTCATCCTGTTTAAACACTGACCATGTTGCTACTTAGAGCATATTCAGATGATAGTAGTACTGTATTGGTGTGCGTAAATTGTAAAATATTAACTCTATCAAACTGGCATCCATTGGGATCTGCTGCAGGCCCCAGTGGATGGACAGCCAGTTATTGGCAGGCCTTGAATTAGCCATAGTGAGTAATCTGGCAGAGATTCTTCAAATGAATCTCTGCGATGTCACCATGTGTACTGAGGAAACTCTTCTTTGGAATCTGGACGGGAGGCGGGGCAGTTAAACAGGCTACACCTGAATTGTTTCACCAGAAAGACAAACGGGAGCTGCTGCTTCAGCTAGGTGGTTTCAGAAAAAGACAGATTTGAATTCCTGCAGAAAGTCCCTTAGGTTCCCGGATTAAAAGTTAGATAGATTAAAGAAACCATGGGGTTCATTAAATGAATAGATAAATAAATAACAAATCAGCTCAGAATATTTTCAGTTTACCTCGTTTTTAAACATCATCCAAGAAAGAAATTCTAGTATTTGTCTACCTCTAATGTATGCGTGGTCATGTGTTTTCCAGCACATTAAGGAACTGTGTATTATTCGTACGGGGGCGAGGAGAAGGATTCGATCACATTTTATGTCGTTTTAGTTACAAGCTTGAATGATTTTTACTGGGACTTTAAGTTGCAGCGCATCAAACGTAGTGAAGTGAAAGGACGAGGCTGTAATGCTGCTGAAGACTACAGATGGTCACCTCTGACCCCTGGATCCTTTGGCTGTCCTTCTCCGACTGCACTGATCCCCACCACCGTTCTCTCTAGTTTTCCTAATTTTAAGTTTTGCGGTTGTATTGTGGCAAAAAGTGACAAAGTTCAAAGGACCTGAATAAGTATCCTCAGAAATGGATGAGGGAAAAATGCCGTCGGTGACATATTTTATGTCTCTGTTGAAATTATGACTGGCAGAAAGGTTAAACAGCATACAGACAGATGCCTTGCAATTAAATGCCTATAATTGTGCAGACTGTAACCTACTTTCTCTTGTCAACAGGAAGTTTACAGTAACCGCTCTTGCGGCCAATGGCGGAGGAGCAGCGGGATTAACTTAACAAAAATAAACCACGCAGCGCTCAGAATAGCAGGAGGTTCAATTCAGCGTCTGTGTTTCTGAGATCTAGAAATTCTTGGAGGATGTCAGCTCTCCAAATCCAACCTGATTTAGCCTGTCTGGTTTAAAATGGTTCGTGTTGAAGCGACTGTGACGAAAATGATTTATTGCTAACTGATTTCCCATGAAGCCAGAGTGGTTGCCACAAGGAGTATGACACTCTGCCTTGACAAGAATGAAGAGAGACGAGAAAAACTGATGAAATAGTTGGCTGGGACACTCTGAGCATTTTCTAGTTGAAAGAATTCCTCAAAGAAAGTCGCAGAGGCCAGACATACTTGTAGGACCTGTACAAACCCAGGTCCTACAAGTGCCTGGATTTGTAATTATCATAATGATAGTAATAAGTGTCATTTTTATTTGCATAGTGCTTTTCCAAAAAAACTCTACAGTAATCCAACAAAATTGTCTAAATCAAAATATTAAACAAGATTATATAAATAGAACACTCACCTATATGACACTTTGAAAAACACAGAATAAGAATAAAACCAGGACAATAATCACACATTTGCTGCATTTTTGTCAGTTTTCTGTTCATGTCAAAATTGCTGTGCTTCCATTAAATAAGAAAT
Organism: Poeciliopsis paucimaculata; assembly: GCA_903067055.1. Classification (NCBI taxonomy): domain Eukaryota; kingdom Metazoa; phylum Chordata; class Actinopteri; order Cyprinodontiformes; family Poeciliidae; genus Poeciliopsis; species Poeciliopsis paucimaculata. The sequence continues at coordinate 20,104 of CAEGAD010084296.1, read as the reverse complement.
TAAATCAAAATACTGTGAATAAGCTCATTGAAGCAACGAGTCTTTAAAAATAATAGCAGAGATGGATGTAAACAGTTACATTCATACGTCAGCCACGGTGCGAGAGCTCATCATCTATCAGCCAATCAGAGGAGACGTTGGCATCTTATTCAGGCATCAGAGCAACAAGCCCCGTCTATTTGTGAACACTTTTCCTAGGGTAAAAACTTACCAAAAAAAAACAAAAAAACGTGCGTCTTTTTGAAATTGATGTGCAAATTTAATTTTCTAATTTCAATTTGTGAAGTTTTATGGTTAGTGGAACTGAAGCTATTGAAAGAAGGCAAATTTTAAGATGTGATTTGAATGCCAACAGGTATGTGCAGTCAAGGATGTTTTTGGTTAGAGAGTTCCAGGAGGCAGGAGTAGGTGTGGAGAAGGCTCGCCAGGTCCGGTGCTTGGTTCTGAGTGGTGGAGACAAGAGGCTGGCATCAGAGGAGTGGAGGCTGGAGGAAGGACAGTGACACGGGAGCAGATTAGTGAGGCAGAAAAGGGCTTTGTTATGGAAGGTTTTGTGGGACAGTGAGCCAATAGAGCATCAAGTGAATTGTCATGGGGATTGGTGTGGGTAAGCAGGTGAGCTTCAGAGTTTATTGAGGGCTTTCCATGATGAACAATAAAGAATGTGGCTACAGTAATCATGTTTTGTGGGGATTTAGGTGTGAAAAAAACTTTTAGCAAGTGTGAAAGGGAGTGAAGTGTGGAGATAAGCAACACTTAAAAAAAAAAGAAAAAAAGAAAAAGTTTTATTGGCTCTAGTGGCCATTACTTGAAAGTCGTTCGACAGGAAATAGGGTAATGAGAGAGGGAGAAAACATGCGGCAAATGTCATCAGGCTGGGAATCAAACCTGCAATTACCTCCATGAGAACTAAGGTCTCCATCAGTGGGTTGTGCTTTGCCTCAAGCAACAGGTTTTTAATGTGGAAGAAGGCAGTCGGTGCCTGAAAGTGACTGTTTTTGGTTTTGATGGGAGCCAGCTGATAAAGACTAGAAGAGGTTGTGTGGTAATAAAAGGTCACAAGGTCACATTGGTTATCAGGTGACAGGGGAAAGCAAGGGGCATTTTGGAGGTGAGGCAGGCCTTAAGAACAGAGGGGGAGATGGATCTGATGTTTCTGAAAGTTAGTTTATCTTTGGGAATGTTGATATCCATATTGATCACCAGGTGGTCTGAGATATCGAGGCTGAGGCCGGAGAAGCATACAAGATCCAGGGTGTGTCCATGAGTGAGTGTGGAGAACAGCAGTGACAAGAGGAGTGGGACCAGAGAATTTAAAGTCAATGTTTTCAAATGAGGGAATGTCAGGAATGTTGTTGTAATGTACTGTCCTGAAAAAAGCTGAGAATGAGGTTGTAAAGTGAACAAGTGTTGAGACGAGCTAGTGTTGATTTGTGATTGGCTGTGAGGTCCGGAGAAGTAGATGGAAATTGGATAAGAAAGGGAAGATTGTGAAAGGACCAGAGGGAAGGAATGGAGTTAGGTGACATGAAATTAAAGGAAAACGAGCCCAGAGCACCTGGGCAGACATTGGTTTTGCCAGATTGTCCCAGATGGCGGACAAAGGTTTTGAGGTTGTGGAGTGATCCGGGTGGAAAATGATAGCTAGCTAAAAGTTTGTTTATTTTTAATATCTTTTATTCATAAAAAATTCTAAATAAAAGAATTAACATGCAATTATTTACATTGAATAACAAATTAAATACAAATGTGACAACCAAAAAAAAATTGCATTTTACAAATTTCCTGAAAGTTCAGAGACCAGAAAACTCAATGACAATCCAAACAACATTCATTTTTCCATAAAGTCCACTTTTGAAAATATATACAGTTGAAAAGAGGTCCATAGATTTCTTGACAGAGTTCTTTGTTGATGGTTGACAGTTTTCCAGTTTTCCAAAAGTCCCGCAAACACTCTCCAACGATCCACTGTTTCGTTTTCATAAAGTTTATAAATGATATGTCTTGCCAAGGAAAGGATGATATGTGATGAATCCTCTGTTGCTGTCTTTGTCATCCACTTTACGTTTCTTGGTCACAGTCTGAATTAAAGAACTGTATACTGGTGCTTCAGAAATTAACGATAATATTCAGTTAAGGCTAATTGAATTTTTTTTTCCGTTTGAATTTTCTTCAAAACTGGACTATGAACAACAGAGCAACAGCATCATGTTGTCATACATTTCCTACCCTTCAAACTGAACTGCAATATAAATAATCATGCTGCATCTCATGAAATAATTTTCTTCAAGCTTGGATCTTTGAAAAGTTCTGTCTAGGAGTGCCCCACATACAGTGAGCCCTCAAAACACATCACAGATCATTTAATTTTTTTATAAATAGTTCCACACAATTTATTGTGACATGTCTCCTATAAAATTCAAGTGCATAGGATGAAAAACAAACTACAAAAACTGATTTCATTTACATTCACCACAAAATTATTACAGTGTTGAAAGCTACACCTCTTTATTCAGTTTCAGCATTCAGTCTTCTTGAGTTCACACCTGCTGGAGGTGCTAATGAATCTAATTAACCCGTCTCGGCAGGGTGTTCTTGACATTTGCTTAGTTGCATCCGTTAGCTAAATCGAAAGCCATCCGATGGATTACAGAGGCTTCAAAAATCTCATTATACAAAGGTATCAGTCAGGGCAAGAAGACTGAAACCATTCCACACCGAACTTCTGGTTGTGTCTTATATCTAACAACAATCTCCTGCTTTCCATTTGTGACTGGTTTCAGAAGTAGGATTCCAAAGAAAACCTCCATCTCTTGCAAAAAAATAAAAAAAAATAAAAATGAGATTTATAATCTTATAATCTGACAAAAGCAAACTGGGACTTTTGGTCCACGTTTGGTCCAAACTAGTATGTTTGTAACAACAACTCCACTCTTTCATCAAAGTAGATTAAATCTTAAACAGTTCTAAATACTACTTAATATTGGCTCGGAACCATTCGGTGTCTGCTTGGAACCTGACGTTCAAGAGCAATCTCAGAATGCAGAAATTAGAAGTTTTGAAGTCACCCAACCATCAGATCAATATAAATTTGACAGAAAATCTATTGGGTCACATAAATAAGGATGCAAACAAGTGATGTTTTTGGTTTTCTTGCTAGCAAACATTGCAAAAATGATCCTTTAGGACACAAACAACCAGCGAAGACATGATTTAGAAAAAATATTTCAGTTGACATGTTAGTTTGTTTTATGGGTTAATTCATTAAAAGGTGGAGTGTTATGCAAAACTGACTTTTTACAACAGTAAATCATGTTATATTGTTATTCCCTCATCAATAAGAGAGTTATGGAACCTTAAACTTTCATCTATTTTTAAGAAATCTCCCGTGGCAACCATTGAGCTTCGCAAAAGGCCTGTGGGGACCTTCAAGGTGCAGCTCCTCCAAGCTCGTCCTCTTCGACTCCACTGCTCAGATCCTTCAGACTAGCCGGCAGCAATTAGCAAACACCTGGTGGAACTGAAAATCTGCTGAGCTCGTTATAGGAGCTACCTCTTGGTGCAATGCTGGTAAAAATGTTGAAGGGTTAATAGAAGAGTCATGTTGTAATGGCTTTCTGAAGCTGAAGTTTCAGAAAGAGCAGCAGTTTTAAAAGAAACAGTTTTAAAAGAAAATGAAGTCAAATTTATTCTGATATTTATATAGAATTTTTAGAACAAAAATTCTATATAAATACTGCCCCTTTAAGAATACACAGACTTATTTGTGTAAAACGATTTTAAATTATTGACAATGGTCTCTGCACCGTTGGTATTTAAACAGGGATTTGTGAACTTTTGAGATCCCTATCTTTGAGAAAATGGGAAGGGTAACAACAGTGTTAGAACCCAAAACTAGCACAGAGAACCTCATACAGACATATTAAATCTCTAATCGTTTATTGCCAACCAAAAGGACAACGATGATAAACGGCCGGTTGGGCAAAAACCCAAACATCCTGTTTCAGCACTGACCGAGGAAAACACAGAGGATTAAAAAACACAAAACCTTGTTTGCTAACATGCATGGTGAGTTTTATGGCACTGAGGCATGAACCCCAAACAGAAAGTAATACAAAATGAATGGTGGCTCAACAAAACATTGGAGCTTTTGTTGAACTTCTTCCATTCTTTTTCCTCGGCATTTTGTGATGCTATACAAAGTGTAGTTATGGAGAATAAGTCACAGGTAAGATAAGTATGAAGTGGAAAAAAATGATTAATTGTCTTAATTTTTTCTATACAAATAAAGTCCATTGCATCCATTTACCCTAGCTGTAAACAGAGAAACAAAAGGCCCAGACTGACTCTGGAGGAGCTGCAGCAGGGAATCTATCATTGGTTAGCAAATATGACCTTCATGGAAGGTTGAAGAGAAATAAATAGATTTCTTGAGAGAAGCTGGACATAATATCATTCTCAGTTTGCAACGTTAAAGACATTTCTTGGCCTCCAAGCCTCATTCTATGTGTAATAAAACCTTAGCCCAGGTGAGGCTAAGGCAGCAGTCACTTAAACCCAATGTTTTGGGCCAATTTTGAGAAAAAAATGTCAGTAAAAACAGAAAAAATGGGGAATCTGTTCATTTTATGTGAATTTTGCAAATTTTTGAAAAACTGGAGGAAAATGTAAATGTAATTTGGAGTCTGGACGGCCACATAAAAAGCTATTTTATGTGGCCCGGGGCCATTTCTGTCACCCAGGCCTCGAGTTTAATGCATGTGGTCTAATATATTTGGAGACTTGACAGAGCATAACATGCACCCCAAAGAAATATAAATAAGCTTTAACAATACACCTGATAGTTTTTAAAGTCCCTGAATGAATATGTCTTTGTAACATATCTGATATGTTTTATTATCCACACTTCACCTACATAATATATAATATTTTTACCTTAGTCTGAGCTGGAGGAATTTGAAGATTTTTAGGAAAGCCTGAAAATCTGGTAGCATTTTTGGAATAATGCATCCGGCTTAACAGCTCGAGAATAACAAAGTTTACATTTATTATGTTCTGAAATGACCCATTATGATCACACACAGGGCTCTTTGTGGTCAATTAATTATGAAGATACAGCAAACATAAACAGATTGTTGTAAACTATTATTGGCTGCAGGCTGATAAACCAATCTCATCTTTTTTGGAGCAAAATGTGCATGCAACTCATCAACTGCCAGAACCCCAGGCTTTAGTTTACATCCCGGCGCGCTTCCACAGCCGCTTTCATTTACGAATTGATTCAGAGGTTATCTGGTTAGAGACAAGATTGAAAACAAGGCCACATTTAGAAATAAAGCAACCGTGGTTTTGTACATAACGGCAGAGGTCACGAGATAATTTGCAATGAAAAGCTCTGGCTAAGCTTTTAACAATCAACATAAACTTCAAACAGAAAGAGACGTTTTTGAAAACGACAGTAAAATAAGATCTAAGGAAAAAGCCAAATTTAAGATAATGGCAGTAAAATACAAACCAAATGTGCTGAAGTGTTCACAGATTTGTTTCTGTTTTACCCACTTTCGTACCAAAACAAATAGATCAGTTGGATAATTATTACCCAATTGATGCTACATAATACTATTGTGATTATGGATGACTTCCTCTTTCTATTCTGCCCCTAAAAACTAACAAAAGTTTGAAAAATCTAGTAACTAATAAAAACTAAACTGAAACTAAACAATATTTGACAAATTATATTTAAAAACATTGAGGTTGTTTTATAATTTAATAAAATGTGGAAATGTTCAATATGTTTTTGAGTTTTTGTGCTGAACATTTTGTAGATGCCGACATATTTTTATATTTCAGTGCACATATTTGAATGTATTAAATGTTTCTGTCTCAGTCCCAGTACATTTCGCTGGGAGGTTTTTTTTGACACCGGGGCGCCTTCTCTGAAAATAATACTGCTATACTGTAGACGAATAAGGTGCACAGCTCATCCAACCTCTCTTCAAAGTGCCTAGAGTTGCCTTTCAACCTTTCAGACCTGCTCAACAAAGAGATTATCTCTAAACTAACTGTTGCTGGAGGTACAACAAGGAATTCTTCGACCACTCGCAACATGTTTAAGGTCACGAACCAGGAGTTCATGAACTGTTCAGTTTAGATCCGTTTTAATGCCGAGGCCAAAAAGGTTAAGTTCAACTCCTTTGTACACATTTTATGGGTTTAAAGGCTGAGCTGGGATTGCAAACTAACAGATTGCTTTTGTCTGCTGTGGATAAGCAGACAAAAGCAATCTAATGCAATCTTAATGCATCGCAGCACTTCCATGCTGTAACGCATTTAGCTTTCACTTAAAAGTTCATTTGTTAGTGTTGGGTCTTGTACAGCTTAAAGCTCCATTTACATTTACATTGCACAGCCTTGGACCTGAGTTACTGGTAATATGAACACAAAGTGTCAAAAACAAAAGTCACTGATGTTCTAACAGGTGCCGCAGATCCAGCTGAATACACTCGGACACGAATACTTCACAATCAATCAATCAATCAAATCAATCAACTTTGCTAGTATAGCACATTTCGGCAACAAGGCAGTTTAAAGTGATTTACACTCTGGTCACAAATGTTACATTTTAATGAGTCATCAACATCAAAATGCCAAAATCATCAATACACATCAAACATGTTGTTCAGTGTTTCATTTATTATGATTCAAAAGCAACTCTAAACAGGTAGGGTTGATTTTTAGGAGCTCTGTGTTTTGGCTGTTTTGCAGTTTTCTGGAAGTTTGTCCCAGATTTGAGGCAGATACATATATCATAAACATGTCTATATTTTTCATTCTAAGTAGTTTAGGTACTTTTTACCACTCATGACGTGACATCACATCTCTCTCTCCCTCTCTCTTTTGTTTTATAAAATAACTTCTCACTCAAGCAAGATAATCATTTGTTGATCTCTATCAACAAGGAAGTAGTTGCAAGAAAATAGCTAACTGCGGAAGCATGTCTCTACCCGCAGCAGGTAGCCAAGATTCATAAGTTCAAAACAACTGAAACCCTGACATGAAAAGGTCAGATGAGGATACAACAAAATAAAGCTCAAAATATCACAAATATCATGAGTTCACTGCTTTTTTAAAACTTATGTCAGAAATCAAACAATATAGATTCATAACAGGAAGAGTGAAACATTTTCTGTTATTTCAAAGATAATTAAACCCCCAAACTTGGTGTGGCTATTACATTTCACCACTACATAAAAGGATTTTGTGAGGAGAAATGTTTATAAATTTGGTATTTTATTAAATTAAAGACTGTCTGTCGCCACAGACAGTCTGTCCAGTCTGTCGCCACCCTGGACAGACTGGCGACCTGTCCAGGGTGAACCCCGCCTCTCACCCGAAACATTCGCTGGAGATGGAAGCCATCACTTGACCCCGCTAGTGACAGGGTGTTAGAAAATGGATGGATGGATCAAAAACAGTTTTTGACCAAGAAAGAAATTCAATGACTTCCCCCAGTAAGAAATAAATATAAACTCCCTCTGTGTGTCACAGTAAAAAAAAACAAAAAAAAACAATGTCTCAGACAGTTTACTGTCTTGGATGACAAGAAAAACTGAGTGTATTATTGTTGTAACACCTCGGTGGCTCTCAGAGCAAAGTGCCTGGTATTGTGCTGCTCAGGTGAAGCTTAAAGGCCGCTCCCTTCAGTAGCTGCTGCAGAAATAACATCATTATTAAGGAAGTTAGCTTACGGCGAGGTTCTAATCACACAGCTATGATATCCAAAAATTATACTTGCTTAACTGGGCAAAATGATGTAAAACCCACATTTTTGAGTTTTACATCACAGTATGACATTATTCCCTCATCAAAAACAAACCTGCAGTGTTGACTGGATTCTAGTCAGCAGCAATTAACAAACACCTGGTGGAAGTGAGCATTAGCTGGTCTCATTATGAGCTACTGCTAAAGGGTTAACATGTGGCACTGCATGTTGCGATGAATTCCTGGGTGAGGAATTTCATAAAGAGCAGGAGTTTTGAAAGAAACAGAGACACAATTTCAATGAGTTAAATTACAAAGTCAACTTTGTTTTAAATCTATGTGGCTTTAAATCTATGATCTATGTGGCATTTTTATAACAACTGAATTTAGCAGTTACTTGGTTGTTCGATAAAATAGCACTGTGTGCCTTGAAAACACATAATACTGCAACTTTAACACAAAATATTATTCAGAAAAAAGTAAAAAGTATGGAGCACTAAAACTACTCTAAAGACTGATTTTGTTTTTCCTCTCAAAAAATTACTCAAGTAACTGTAACTGTTAATTGTAACTAGTGACTACTAGCTACATTATTGTTTGGTTGGTCGATATCTACTAAGAAGACAAGAAGTAATCAGCCTTAATAAAAAACAAAAGTAATTTCCCAGCAGAATAAATGCAGTTTTCGGCCCCTACAGCGTTTGACAAATGAAGCCAAGGCGTAAATTCAAGCTGTGAGACTCTCTTCAGCCTATCAGCATCATCCAATTACCAACCAGCCAATCACCTCAGCCAATCACCATGCAAGAGCTCCTTCAAAAGGCCAACCAACCAAAGATCCACTTGCTTTTCAGCTGGGCTGCGACCCACCTCCTCATCCCCCCCCAGGCTGCTTCCAGGCTGCTTCCAGGCTCTGCTCCACCACCAGTCTCTGGGCATGGAGGAAGACTACCCTGAGCTTCGCTCCGAGCCGATCATCCAAGCTCTCTGAGATTCTCAGCAAGCACATCTTCTGCGGTGTGTGCCACAATTTAAATGGAAATTTTATTGGTGCTGTCAGCACACAGTCAGAACCCCAACAATCTGGACCACATGTGAATATCTGTGGAGGGTCTTGGCAGAACCTGGAGGGCCAGTAAATCTGATGAAACACACAGATGTCCTGCAGACCAGGAGGGATGAACTCCCCTTTAGAAAGCCTTTAAAGCTTTTGTAAATGTACAAAACTGGAAAAAAAAAAAACTAGCAGAATATTAAGCAGAACTTGGCCAAACACTGACACTTTCAAAAGTGCTTAATATAATTTTATTCAATTTCAAGGAAGAAAAAAAGAATTATTGAAAAAGTTTATCTGAAACCATGTGATGAGTAATTAACTAATAAAATTAGCTAATTTTATCCTCCTCCATAAGAACAGGTAGAGTTAATGCAGGTCAAAGTTCATTCATATGGAGTTTCGCAGTTAGAAAATTCCAACAAAAGAGAGAAAAAATAAATCCAGTCGAGTTAAAGCTCAAATTGACTTGGTCCAGTAAAAGTCAGTTTGTGTCGGTGTGCAACATTTTACCTCATGAAAAGCTTTAATGGCCAGCAAAAAGTAGGGCAGATTTATGAAGTGAAAAGAAAAGGATGCTAGGTCAAAAGGAAAAGGATGCTAGGTCAAATGAAATAAATGAAAAAACTAAAGCTTTTTATGCTCAGTTTCTGGGAACAACAGCTTGCTAAGATTTCAGATTTCTTCTTGGTGTCTAGAGACCAATATTTAGTCTATTGTTTGGAAAACATGTCAAGATTATTGAGACCGAAAGGCTGGGGACTGGGAAGAGAAATCTTGAACTGTTGCTACAGGTTCTCCATTAGGTTTAGGTCTGGACTTTGACTGAACCACCCGAGCATGTGTGCTTACTGAACTTAAAACGGTTTACTAACCAAATCTTAGCTTGGCAACTGTTTCAAAAAGGGCCTAAATTAGGAGGGATCGGTGAAATTTCCTGGCTTTCAGGATGTTTTTGTGAGTAAAAGTATTTTCAAAAAGCGAATGGATCTTTTTCTCAGGTGAGGGAAAGATGTAGCACTTTGCACTTCTGCTTTCTGACTATAGAAACAGAAAGCATATATATATATATAATCTAATATTTTAAGAAAACACACAAATCAGTAAAACCTTGAAAGAAACATAGAAATTATAATTCAGTCACAATGTAAAGACATGTTTTTTTCAATAAAATAAAAGCATCAAATCTTCTGAATTTTATATACCAATTGTTTTCTTTTTTGGGGATGTGGGAGGGTGGGATCTGGATATTGTTTTTCTACAACTGTGTCAATACACGTTTGTAGAAATTATAGATTGAAACTGAAAATTTTCAAAAGTCAGAAATGATCGACTTTTGAAACTCTGAAATTTCCCCAATTTATTTTTCTATCTACCTTGATATGCTGTTGTACTTTTCATCCACAAAAACATTTTTTCAAAAAACACTTGACATATTTTGCCAAAATGAATGGCAGAACACACCCAAGTCTGTTTTTGAGTTAAAGTCACTGGATTATTTTTGCTCCTCTTTGCTCGGTTGCTTGCGTGGTTCTTAAAAAATCCTCACATTGTGCTGCATTGCCAAATTTTGCTGCATTTTGGTGGAGCACAAGTACAACCACTGCAACATTTAAGAAGGTTTTAACCTATCTGGATTTTTTTTTTTTTTTGAAAGCCAAAAAAATCCATTAAAAAAAAGCCCCACCCTAAACCTGCATTGTCCAGTCTTTATTGGTTGAGAGAAATTGTTGTTATAACACAGTAAAATGCATGCTACAGGTCTGAGTGTATTAGGTTTGTGAAGTTCAGGGAACAGACAGTGAAACATCGCTTTGGTTACATTAATCTTCAGGAAGGGAAGTGGCTTTTACCCGCTGAAGAGGAGAGTGTCTCCCTTCCACCGAGGACACTGTCCTCTTTGGTTCAGGCGCTGAGGAAAGTGCTCACATGCTGCCCCAAATAAAGGCGTGGAAAATTGTGGAGAAGGAATGTTTGGGAGTGCATTATCTCATTATTAACTGATCTGATAGATAACATTGAAAAGCAGATCACATGCTAAATTTGGACCCTGCACTTTCCTGCGTGCCTACCAATTTATGTGACTGCAAGCATGTGATGAGAGCGAAATGCAAATTTGACAAAATCCTAAATCTTCGACCTGTCCCACAGATGTCTGGCTGATAGACCAGCATGACGATTGAATTTGATCACTGAGAAATGTTAATATTTTTCTCATGTTGTTTTGCGGAAGTTCTGCTCTCAGAGAAACTGGACTCAAACTGTCACCTTAAGGCCAAAGTTCAGATAAATAGAAAATAAACATCCATACCCTATCTACTGATACACTGAGAGCTTTTCTGTTCATTTAAAAGCATCACGAATAGATGCAAATTTGTCCATCCTCATGCCCAACTAATAGTGCACAGATGTTGCCTTTTTTTTATTTGTAAAGCCTTTGTTGCAAAAACACCTCAGTGAGGACTACAAGGCAAAACTAACAGCACCTCCTGTATGCAGAAACACTGACACAGATCTGAAAATGATTCTTCTACCAGGTTTCAGCATTACATCATCTACATTACTGTAAGTCAGGGGTCTCAAACTCCAGGCCTTGAGGGCCGGTGACCTGCAACTTTTAGACATGCCTCTGCTGCACCATGCCTGAATAGAATAATAAAGTCATTAGCAAGGCTCTGGAGAGCTTATCTACACAAGGAGGAGGTAATTAAGACATCTCATTCCCCACATCTACCTGTGCCACAGGTAGATGTGTACCTGTGGCACATCTAAACACAGCGACCCCTGAGGACAGGAGTTCAAGACCCTTGCTGTAAGTTGTTGTCTGTGTCTCTCTAAAAGTATATATATATAGTAGATACAAAGAAAAAGTAAAAGTAAATTTCCAGCAAAAGAAAAACTGAAATTTTGAGACTAATTTCCAACATTTTCTGGAAGAAATCATGCAAATGTCTGAGCTTCAAAAGAGCTTCTAGCAAATTTTTGACATAAACCTCAGAAATTTCAATTTTTTTCTAGAATTTTTCTGAAATGAATCTAAAAATTTCCGAGTTTTTTTCCAAGCTAATTTTTGACAATTAGAGCTCAGAAATTTCCTTGTTTTTTGTAGAACATTTCTGAATTGTTTGGTGGAAATTTACTCCTTTTTTTTCTATTTACTACGGCCCTAATAAGCCACCGTACGGAACTGTAACTATAGGGAATTTATACTTTAAACATGTATATTTTTTTGTTTCTTTGATTTGATATTTTATGAAGTTATTAGTTGAACTGTAGAAAGTCTTTTTATTAAAAAAAAAAAAAAATAGCAGCTCACTCTTGCAGGCCAGCTAACTGTGAAATGACCAGGATCATTTTCAAACAACTTCAAGGCCTGGAGAAACACAGGAATGTATCTCTAATACCATTGATCAAATGACATCATGTCAGAAATCCAAAACTTCACTGCTCTCTTGGTGGACGTTGAGAGAGCTGACGGGCTTCCAATAACCGGGCAGTCAGACACAGCTGCATCATCAACAAAAAGTAACTTTAAAAGTGACATAAATGTTGCAGCAGCAGCAACAAAAGAAAAAGCTTTTCTGTTCAATAAGCTGTACCAGATGTTTTTTTTTTTTTTACAAGCGCATTTACACGCATACTTCAATGCAGCATCAGGAAGGCTTTCCGCTGAGCATTAAAGCTGAACACCTGGATAATGGCCAGAGACATGTGGCTGAATATGATAGCCTAGTTAAAGCACCAACATCAATTTCCACTTTTATTCTTCAGTAAGCAGATATCACTGCAGCAAACATTGGATTTCTTTGGGGGTGCACTGAACTGTAACATGTTCAAGTTAACCTGTTTAAACAGCAATGAAAAAATGAAATATTACAGTACTTACATGGCCAAATAGCTTATAAAAATACACCATTTCTATCAGGGCAAACAGAGTATTCCAGACCAATGTCTGCATCAGTTTTACCAAACTGTAGTAAGTCTTAAAGGGACAGTATTGTGCATTTTACAACCACATGGTATCATTTTATAGCACAGTCAAGTAATTATGTTACCTTCAGTTGCTCTATCAATATGACATCAAATAAATTTGACTTTGTGATTTAACACATTGATGTCCAAACAGAGAACTAATTTTTACTGGATACCATTTCAGCCTGAGGTCAGTCCTCCACAGCTGCCCGTCCTAAAGGTTAAACGATTATCTGGAGAATGTTTCCGACAGCATCAGTGAGGAACACCAGACCATTTACTGCGCCAATCCTGGCCATTCAGAGTGTGTTTGTTGTGTTGAAAACTGTCAGGAAGTTAAACCAGATAGCAAGAACATCTATCTGGTGGGCAGCCGGGGTTGCTTCAGCTCCTGGAAAATGGTTGAAACAAGAAAGAAGTGCAATGTTCGAAGGAACTTTGTCATAAATGATGACAATAGCAATCTCAAGGAGCAAACATACTGAGTAACCTGGTACATTTTCCAAATTCATAAAGTACGCTACTGATTTCAAAGTCATTACCATGAAAGTGAACGACAAGTCCAAAATGCTGAATGAGCTTAAAAGAGATCATAGATGCAAGTGTTTAGATGGAGGGTGGAAGTGGGCGGAGCCAAGCTGAGCTTCTGTGTGTGCAGAGATTAAAACGAACAAAAAATCAATCAACAGGACCAGAGGTAGACGTCAGAACGGCTGGGGCGTCAGGGTGAACACAGACTAGAACTACTGGCTACATTCTTTCATAGAGTACAGGCTGGATGAAGTTTTTACATGATGAAATACGGCCATGTGGCTTTCAACACTCAGTCCATATAACTGAACAATAAAAACCTGACAGGAAGATCTTTATTTATTGCGCCGGTGAGCAATAAATCAGGATGCTCCCATTCTTATTTCCAGTTAAATTGGCTAAAGTTACAACTGAAAGATCAATACTCTGCATTTTTAAGGTGGTATCCACTGTTAAGAACTACTGTCGCCCACATACTATGGTGCACTTCACTCCAGGTGGACTCAATGTGGACGTCCACCGGAAACGTCCGCGCAAAGGTAACATTTTTACGACTTCTTACTTGTGTCTCACAGTAACCTGGTGGTGCTCGCATCGGTCTGTATTGCGACACAGAGGTGATAAGGTTGAGAATTGCAGGGACGACGTGCAGCAGCTACTACCTGGTGTTGGGTGGCTGCCCTGGTGAGCTAATTAGATTCCTAATTAGCTCATCATACTTGCTAGTGTCCATTCAGATGAAGGGGAAATAAAGTAATTTGTCACCAGAAATGCTTGCAGCATGGTGGGATCCAAAGAGCTGCGTGAGACCAAAGAAAGTTGCTGCAGCTTACAGATTATTGTGAAAGAAGTCTCCAACCCTCAAATGTAATCGTCACATTTACAGCAGTCTGCTGCTACTGGAGATCTGAAAGTGCTAATCTGCACAATCAGGAAATGTCTGCACAAACTTAGCTTTCAAAGGGTTCGTGCAAGATGGAAACTGTTCTCTAAAAAAAACAAAAAACAAAACAAAAGACAGCATTAGTTCAAAGTTTACCACAGAAGAATGATGTTTGCAGAATGATGTTCTTTGGACAGGAGTTGTGGACGATGATGTTGATTTTCTATGTTAGAGTTTTAGTTTCCCCACATTATGGCAGCAGAGGAAGCGGACAAAGCCTTTCAGTCCGCCTCCAAATATTGAGCAATTAAATTCGGAGTGAGAGGTCACAACAGATTTTATTGCTGACAAAGATACCACGGAGCAACAGCTTCTCAAAGACGGGAATCAATTCCCAAGGTCTCTTTACGACACAGAGTGACAGAAATCTTATGCAAAAATAAGAACAAATGAAAAGTCCTTTCCCTGAATTAAATCCAGTGTTCACAATAACGGTGATTTGATGTATGGTGATTTAAGACTTCAAACATCTCACAACTGAAAGTGGTGAGTGGGCCAGGGGCCAGACATTGGTCAATCACTAGAAGATGTGTCTCAGTGTCTCAAGTTATTTTAGCCAACTAACTATATGTGAATAGGTGTCCTAACGTTTTCCTCAGTTGGAATGAGGTGAATTACTTGTTGATAGCTTTTGTTTCATTCGTCAAATAAGGCTTTTGGTGTTTTCCTGTAATTAAATCACTTATTCTTTGCCAGAAAAATACAAATTTGAAACTCACTGCTTGTTGTGCAAACCCTAAGGCACTAATCATAAACAGTCATACTAACGGAAAAGCACAACACCAGCAACGTGATCAAGCGCCAACTTCAAGTTAAATTTTATCTACCCTTGAAAGACTACAACACTTGAGCACCAGTTTAATTTTGAGATAATATTTTATATATTCTACAATTACCTTGAATACGGTGTTTATATCTCGTTCTCTATTGTCTGCAATGATCCAAAGAATTACAGATAGTCTGTGTCCCATCTACAGAAATCTGATTCAGAAGTGTATTTTCCTTCACTGGCTTTAAGTCCACGCAGCTATCTGAGGTCAACACAGGCTAACAGTTAGGAAGAACTGGCATAGAGGGGCAGTATTTGGAGCTTTACATCACATTACAATGTTATTCCCTCATCAAAATCATACCTGGTGTGTTGCTTTGATTCATTCATGCATGTTTGAGAAATCTTTTAGTCTCCAGAGGCAACCCTTCAACTGTGGAAAATGCCTGGGTGGACCTAGCTCCGCCTTCGAGGCACAGCTCCTCCTCACAAAAAGCCTGCAGCTTCCACGATTCCAAGCTTTTAAGCTTCCACCCTACAGAGAAGCCCTCCCTGGTTATCCCCCCACTCAGCTCCTTCACACTAGCCAACAGCAATTAGCAAACATTTTGGTGGAACTGTATATTTGGTGAGCGCATTATGTGAGCTACTTCTAAGTGAAATGCTGGTAAAAACATTAAAAGGTTAATAGAGGAGCCATGTTGTAATGACTTACTGGATGAGGAGTTTCAGAAACGAGTTATTAACATACATGGACAAACCTAACGAAAGTCTTATATAACAGCAGAGAGTGTGATGGCCACCACAAGAACAGCTTCAAGTAGTCAAAAAACTCTCCATGTCTCATGGGGGGCTCCGCAATATTTAAATTCCTTTTAATGACATTTCTGTTTTTTATAGCACAGGTGCGCGTTTGCCATCTTTGGTGTGTGTGATTTACTGAAACTGCCATCAGTGATGAGGCAGATGCCAGGATTAGATCACTTTCTATTTTCCGTGAGTAACGAACTCAGTGCACTCAGTGTTCCAGAAGGGGATCATCTGTTCCAAGCTGCCTATCCCAGTACTTGATCCTTGACCGGTTGCTGATCAGACAGATCACTGAGTGGGAGAAGCACACATCACTGGCTATTTTAGCTGTTTATTCAGTTGTTGGGTCAGCTTGGATTTGTCTTGTTAGCAGCAATATGGTGATCTGACGTATTTGCTAAATTCAATTTAAAAAAAGCATAACTGAGTTCTGATGAATCAGCTGTGCGGCTGTCACATGTGAGTAAGCTGTTTTTCTTGTAGCGATAAAATTGTCTCAAGTAGGTAATCCAAGCTGGAAGCACTTTCTGCAAGTGATGCAGCCAAAGAGAACAAAGCTAAACTTTAAACACAATTAATTACTTACTGTATCTGTTCTAGTTTTATGTCTTCTGCCACTGTATGATAAATATCCTAATGAAACACATGTAGATGACTAGCATAGTAATAAATACATAAATCAGTAATGATATTAATAAAAACTTTCTTTTTTATCATTTAAATAATTAAATGCAGCTTTAACTGTTCTATTTCCACAAGTCTTACTAAGAGAGGATTCCATTTCGTCTTGAGAGAATAACCACAGTCAGTGCATGTTAAAACAGAGTAAAGTGAATTTGCGTGACAGCTAATTTTAAGTGGATTACATTGTTTCTGGTACCAGAACTGTCCATGGACTGAGAAATAATACTAAATACTACCACTTATTAGAGGTTGAGTCTGTGGAGACCCTTCAGAAAATGTTTAACTCCAAAATGCTGGACTAACAAGCTCTGTCAAAATATGACATTTTTCATAACCAGGGACTATATATGTAGATAAATCAATATACACTCACTGGCCACTTTATGTGGTACAGCTGTCCAACTGCTCATCAACACAAATGTTGAACGTCAACAGTAACTCAAATTTTTTTTTTTTCATTACAACCGGAAGAGCATTTCTAATCACAAAACACGTCCAACCTTGAGGCGGATGGGCTACAGCAACAGAACCACAGCAGGTGCCACTCCTGTCGGCTAAGAACAGGAAAATCAGGCTACAGTTCGCACAGGCACACCAAAATTAGACTATAGAAGATTGGAAAAATGTTGCCTGGTCTAATTTGTATCAATTTCTGTTGCGACACTCACATAGTAGGGTCAGAATTTGGCGTCAACAACATAAAAGCATGAATCCATCCTGCCTTGAATCAATGGTTCAGGCTGGTGGTAGTGGTGGTGAAGTAGTGTGGGGGATATTTTCCTGACACACTTTGGACCCATTAGAACAAATTGAGCATTATGTCAACGCCACAGCCTACCTGAGTATTGTTATTGACCATGTCCATGCCTTTATGACCACAGTGTACCCATCGTCTGATGGCTACTTCCAACAGGATGTCATTAAGCGTGAATCATCTCAGGCTGGTATCTTGAACGTGACAATGAGTTTACTTTACTTGAATGGCCTCCACAGTTCCCAGATCTTAATCCAATAGAGCATCTTTGGGATGTGATGGAACGGGAGATTCACATCATGGATGTGCAGCAACGGCGTGATGCTGTCACGTCAATATGGGCCAGTCTGAGGAATGTTTCCAGTACCTTGTTGAATCTATGTCACGAAGGAGTAAGGCGTGTCTGAAGGCAAGAGGGGATTCCAACCTGGTACTAGCAAGGTGTGCCTAATAAGTGGCTGATGAGTGTAAATGGAAAGAATATCTCACATATTGATGTTTTGAGGTGAGTCCAAGCTGAATTTGTGGTTGACATGCAGTATCCCGTGTGTGGTAACAAAACAATACTGCATATCACTCCAAACAGGGTAGTGGGGATGCGTTTCTTCACCAAACACAGGGAAGGTGGTATAAACTTACCCCATCATGTTTGCAGCTGTACTTTCACTAAAACTTTTGACTCAGTGGGGCTGAATACAAGTCCTTGTTGAAAGAAAAACGTTTTATGTTCATTTTATTCTGGAAAAGACCATCTGTGTACATTCACAGGTTGCTGTTAATCTCTAAGTTTGAATATCAATGCACTTTCAGGGAAAGACAAATTGTGCAGTGATAGCTAAAGCAGCTTATATAATGTGTAGCAAGCCACTGGTGTAGACCAGTGGCTTGTTTTGGAGAGGACATATTGAAAGCCCATTAATCAGTATAATCTAATTCCTATTTTACAGGCCTAATAAAGTGTTCCTTGGCAGATATTTGCAGCAAGTCGATTTATCTAATCACTCCTGGCTCCAGCAATCTAAAATGCCTTGAATGCCTTCGATTTACCTGCAATTTTCTTCTGAATCACATGCTTGTGCGTCGGCAGACAGACTGCAAGATATCAGACATGGGTCCTGTTCCAGGAAAATGCTCTAAGTAATTATTCTTGCTTTGGATGCCTTTACAATTAGCCACATTATTCACTGTCTGCTTCGAGACAAACAGTGTGAAGATGACAAAACAACACCGATTTAAGCCACTTTGGTAATTAGTAATTCTTTATGCTTCATTTCCCTTATAAAGTATTGGAAAGTCTTTACAACCTGGATGGTTCAGGGCCAACGCAGAGACAGACAACTATAACACCTTACAGCTCACAGAGAGAGATTTTCAGAGGTTTCCTCCATCCACCTCAAGTGGTGTAGCATGGATTTCTGGGCCTGCATAAAGGAAAATCTTATTTGCTCACAATTCATCCCACATATTTTCTCCATGAACAGTAACTACATTTCCATTACAAATGTGTGCAAATATTTGCGTGTTGTCTGATGATGTCGAGAAAAAGCAGTTTCACGGTTGCGATTTCTCCAACAAATAAGAAATAAAATGAAAATCACACGTGAATAAGCTTGTTCACGCAACAAGTCATTAAAAATAATGGCAGCCAGGCATGTAACCACTTACATGAGATGTATTCATAACTCAGCCACGGAACAAGCTCTCGTCATCTATCAGCCAATCAGAGGAGGCGCTGGCGTCTTCTTCAGATGTTGGAGCAACAGGCCCCGCCTACATGGGAGCTACGCATGCAGCATTCTGTGGAAAATGTAGTTGATGATTTTACAGCAGAGCTAAGAATTCAACACGTTAGCATTGATGAGGATGTAGAGTGTTTCCTTTCCTTGGAAGTTGCACATTCAGGGTTTGTGATGGTTCACAGCAGCTGCCACATTAAAAAATCTTTGATCCAACTTGGTCCCTATTAAATGGACCAAAGGAGCCAGTGAGCAAACGGGTGTGACAGCCTAATTGAATGTAATGAATTGTTTGTGAACAGTCTCCCAATGTTCCCTACAAAATTAAAGTAGAAGATTAGCATTAGCCATGAAAATAAGTCTTACTTTCTGATGTGTCAGAGAGAAGAGATTCTGTTTTGTTTGTCAGGACAGAACTGTTTTTCACATTTTATTTTTTTTGGTGATTTACCAACTGAATCTGTTTTTAGCCAGTCATGTGTTCCTCTAACAGTTCTTCCACTTCTGCGCTTTATCAAACTGGTCCTATTCATAATGTGTGCAACCGATTTCTTGGTCCTTTTTATCAGAAATTCAAGAGGTGATGAAGTACTTGTTAGCGCTGTTGTGCAGACGTTTGACACACATTTTTCAACATCACATGGAAAATGTGATGACCGACAGACACAGATAGTCCTTCTGTGTCTTGAAATCTTAGACAAGTCGTTGTCAGTGGGTCATATCACAAAGGGTTCATTGGAGCCATGACACCAAATCTGGTGTTTGTGGAGATGTAGCAAGAAAACAAGTTATAATTCTAAAGCTATGCCCTCTTGATGAAATGATAAAATGCTGTATAAGAATAAGCTATTAACCAGTTAATGTTGAGAATCAACAAGAGAGCTACTCCTCTCCAGCTTGTAGCAAGACAAATCTGAAGCTACAAGAGGGAAAGACCATATTAGTCCATATTTGCTAAATAAATGAAGCACAGTAAAGGCAATTTTATTTATGTAGCACCTTTCAGCCAGAGACAATTCAAAGTGCTTGTACAAAAAAGTTAAAACAACATATAAGAAAAAAACAACAAACAGATTCAAAGTAGATAGAT